>JAODXP020002057.1:0-25659 GCA_027497455.2 Sardinella longiceps | reverse complement strand
CTGCACTACATACAATGTAAAAAGTCATAGGAAAGGAGAAACAGGAGCACACTGATGAAACTTGCAGTCTTTTCAAATATAAACAATTATATTTCAAGCAAGGGATAATACAGTACCCTCAATTATTATTGACACTGAAACTTGCAGTTTTTTCTTGTTGCAAAACTGACTTACGTTTCGACACCACTGTGTTTTCGTCAGACGGAAAATGTATAGCCTTAAAAAAAATATTTTGTATTGCACCTTCCATAGTTATGGGCACCCCTGATAAATTTGGCTTATAACACACATAAAGAGCTCTTTTAAAAATCATCTATTCATCATTTTTATGAATCCCATCATGACATCATTGAGGGAAAATACAACTTTGAAGGGGATTGCGTTTATTTTGATAAGAAGCAAAGCATTTTAAAGAAATTAATAATTTTGCATCAAAAAGGCATGTGTCACAAATATTGGCACCCCTACATTTCTCTACATTGTTAGCCAATACTACACATTTTATTAATCTCCTTTGACATCCCACAAAGTTGCAAAACACAAGAAACTGATGATTTGAGAGTCGACCCTTCCTCTTCCAAGAATCTATCCAGATTATCCCTATTCCTTGATCATCTCTGGTGCATACTCCTCTATGGCTAAACTTATTGGTTTGCAATACAGCTGAGATCAGGGGACTATGATAACCATATTCAAGTGTAGTACTATTTAGCAAACATAGTCAGTAAAGTATGTTTTTGTTTATATGAACTTATGTTTTGGTTTAATGACCCGTTGGATAAACCAAGCTTGGCCCAGTTTTATTGACTTGACAGTGACAACCCCAAAACATTGCAGACCCTTCCCCATAACTACCAGAAGGAAGGGGGCTATTTTCAGATTTTAAAGTCTCAATAGCATTTAGGAAGATCAGTCATTTAAATATGATTAAATTACAAAAATAAGCTTTTTACTGGTCTGCGTTTTGGATAGATCCACTAACAAAGGGGTCACTTGGTGAATTGGTGATCCAAAGATGCCACTTAGTACTGTCTCAAACAGTGGTCCTTAGGGAATTGTTAGACCCTATTACCACCCTTCTCACTATGCATGGGGCCAAGATAAGAATGGGTCAAAATTGGAGGTGGGATTGAAGGTGGGATTATTCTCCATCAATTCATTGTCAGACTAACATAAATTCTGAAAAGGTCTTTTTTTTTTTATTATTCCACTTCATACAACAATTCGATCCGGTCGAACTATTTCTGCATTCCAAGCATCACTACGAGTGATGATATCTGGCAGCAGCACCTTGGAGACTCATTACATTAAAATGCCTCAGTTTTGTGCCGTTTTGGATGTTATAAACGGTCTAAACGAGAGAAGGGAAAGGGTTACTATCGAGTACCTAAGGAAATCACCCATAAAGGTGAGAAATGGAAAAAAACTCACAGAACAACACCGTAGTTCGGTAATGCCCACAGCCTCGATTGTCAGCAAATCTTTCTGCTCTTTCTGCTCAACTCCGATATATTTCCCTACTAACTCCTTGTATCTTTCCCTACATACCGGCTCCAAACCACTACAATATGCACCTTTCTCCGTACCCTCCATTGCTGTTGTTATGCTTGCCTCCACTTCCTGCACATCAGTTCGAATTGTTCGTGCTCCTGTGATCACGTCACTGAAACCCTGCTATTAAAGGTTCATCATCATCATCCATTGTTTATTCAGGGAAAAATGGCTGAGCATCAAGCTCTTTTACAGCATTGCCCTGATATTACAATAATAATAATAATAATAATATTATTAACAATAAAAAAGATGCAAGCAAACAAGAGAACAAAAGGGAAAACAAAAAGTAGACAGAAAAAAAAAAACTTATAAGAATAAAAAATAAGAATAAAATAGAAAAAAAAATAATCAATTCAAAAACAAGAACACTTATGTACAGGATTCATATTAATAATTAAAGCTTTGAATTTATCTGCAGATACAATTTGATTTAATTTCAACACTTCTTGTACCTGGTTCCACTTATTTGGTGCAAAAAACTGAAAGGCCAATTTACCAATCTCAGATTTAACTGTTGGTGATTCAAGTGTTATGAAACCATGGGACCTTGTATTGTGTGCACTGACTCTAATTTTTAGGAGAGAAGTAAGGTAATCAGGTAGTTTACCCTGCAATGCCTTATAAATAAACAGGAGGCAGTGTGTTTCCCTCCTTTCAGTGAGGGAAGACCATCCTACACCCTCATAGAGTTATGCTACAAATACGAACTGTATCAACTTACTTTACTAGGCTTGAAATGATGATAGGCAATTGTAGAATATGAGAAATAGAGTGGGACAGTCACGGTACGACCCCCGTTACGCCCCTCGAAAATTGCCCATGTCCGGAAGCACGCTGCCTGTTCATTTTCGCCATTGGCGTTTCGAAAACTCCGGCTTGTAGGCGCTTAAAGCCTTCACTTGTCTCTAATCAGCTACGGGGTAGGTGATGACCGTGTAACCTTCCGTTCTGAGTAAAAATGTGAACGAAAAATGGTCAAAAGTCAATAAACAAAAGCCCTATTCGCACGGGAGAAGTTTAATGGGGGGACGTATTGTAATGTTGATTAACCAGACGACGTCAGGCATTAGAAACTACCAATTCGGACGGGACAAGAAGTCCCAGTGATATTCATCTAACATGGGAGGAGTTAATGGTTACGCACAAGCGAAAGTCCGAAATTGGACGAGAGAGGGCGGAGTCAGGTTAGAGAGAGGAGGCTCTGGCCCTACTTATTACCGAGGGTCGCATTCACACGGGATTAGTATTACCTATGGTAGATTCTCCGGACCGTTTCACAGGAGGTAAAATTCTCTGCGAAGTTTACCAACACACTCCGCTATTTTTACTGACATGGTGCGTTTGGACGGGACTAAATTTCTCGGTTATCATTACTTTACCCCAGGTCCCCCCATTAAACTAGTCCCCTGCGAATAGGGTTTTAGGCATGTAGGCGCCTATTTGAGCGAAAAGTGAAGAATTACCTGTCCCATAAGTCAATGCGAGCGATAACATTTCTTAAGTTTTGAGATGAAGAAAGTTTTTAACGGTAGTTCACTGAGCCTCCTAATCAGTTGAGTACACCACAGTGACTTACTTCCTACAGTTTACTGCGAGTGGATTACGCTTAAAATACATGGAAAACATGTTTTACCTGATCGTAATTACTTCCTGAAATGGCGTCTATTGCTCCCAGAGCCCGTTTCCCGCGTCTGAACCACGTCGAATTACGTCACTGCGCCGTTGCTACTAACAGATTACCTAGCAACGGTAATCTCCTCCAATAGAAGGCGCCGTTTTATACTGTGGAATGACGGGTAGTGTAGTGGTTTCTTGTTATATTACGATTAAAATGTGTTTGTATTGAATCTAGGTTGATGCCATATGAGCCCGTGGCATTGTTATGATCACAGGCAATCCTTTTGTTCAGCCATAGCTAATTGAAAGTCTAGTCTACGTTGTGTGGTGAAGACAGCGTGAGCAATAATCAATTTCTCAATGGCGAAAATGCATGCGTTTTAGTCCCCGAACCAGGTTAAACCAGATCGAAATTGGTGGTCAACGCCCACTGTCCCACTCTATACTTCTAAAGAATCCTTAATGACTCCAAAAACACATTATGACTAGTTTATTGGCAATACATCTCTCATTCACTTCACCGTAACTGAGCCCGACGCTAGTCTGCATAAAGGGGGATTGCCTAATTTTCATTTGTTCGTGCCTCAACTGTACTTCAGTAAAAAATGTCGCACTGTAACATAGAGCCTTGGGGATAAAATAAGTTCAGGCGCCAGGTAAGGAGTGCTACGTCAGCATATTAAATAATGATATAAATAATAGTAATAAGGACAACACTCAAAAGTAAGTTTAGAACGTTCATTCAATTATTCTTTAGCAGACATAACAAAAAATAGTCAAAACCCAACATTAAGCATTGTGTCTTTAAGAAAATAAACACGAGAAATAAAACAAAATCCAATAGGATCCGTCTTGGCCTGTATGAGTATCCAGCGGAGAAGACAGACAATTCCAGTTTCCCGACTCTCTTGTAACGATAATCCTTCTTCGATGGTCATCGCTTTGAAGGCATATTGAAGAGTACCTAATACATATGCAATTGTTGCGCCTAGCTAATAACTCTAAACGTCAAACGAACAAACAAACAAAACTTCCTTGAGGTGGCTTCCACCCAACTTCTCACCACTTACTCATCTCTGCCATTGCACACGGCACACGGCACTATATAGGCGTCCCACTTGCGACCACTCCCAGTGATTATGTGTCATGAACTTGAAACTCGGTCATTTCAAACAATAGAAAAATATATTGCAATGTTAATGTATGTATTTATGTGTGTGTATGTTAAATATTATAAATGTACAAAAGTAAAAATCAGTGTGAATGAATTCAGTAGCGCAGCTCCACTCAGCTCCACCAGAGGCAGAGGAGCGGTCTGCTACAGCACCAATAGCAGAATGGAAAATGGAATTTTAATGGAATTTTACTTTGTGTTAAAGAATTAAAGATGAACGAGTATCTCCTGCACTCAGCAATATGTCAATGGACACACCAATGACCTTCAAAGATGCAAACTCTCCTTTCATTTCCAGGTGAGACATACAGTACCTGTTTGCATTGCATTTCATATATAAAAATAAACAGCATTCCAGGGGGGTATTCCAAGTAGGCAAAGGAAAGGCAGACCTCGAGTGCATTTGTCAACAAGGACAATTGCTAACATATTTTTCAATGTTATTGGTTTGAACGATGAAGTCATGATACTTTTCACCACCATTGTTCTGTAACTCAATGCAGATATAAATGTCTTAATGGGCATAGTCTAAGAGCATATTTGCTCAAATTCCTCTGGGAAAATTATACTCTTTTAATGTTCCCCAAGAACTTTGACAATCATGAAAATATAGGCTTTCAGCACATCACATCTACTCAGAATGTGATTATGTGATTAGCCTATACTGGCAAAGTATCTTTTTTTGTCACACCAGATATCTGAATAATTGCTCATTCGATTTACCATAGATTATTTTCCATCAATTTCATTGTGAGACTAACATAAATTCTGAAAAGATCTTTTTTTTTTTTTTTTTTTAATTTCACCTTATAGTCATCTTTACTATGGGTTCCAATAATTATGTAGGGCGCTGTATGAGATTACAACATGTAGATAGGACTGTGGCATTCTGGGACATCCAATACCTTGCAACCTTGTAAGATTTCATAGAATATCAATTAGAGTGACTTCATAACATTGATCTCTTCTACTAATTTTCATTCGTTCGCGCCTCAACTGTGCTTACTCATTTTTTATTTTTTTTGTTCAATATAAAAATGTCGCAGCAAATAAAATTGAAGTTGCAAGTAGTTTTAAGCTGCTAAATATTCAACATGTCAAATCACAGTTTTAAGGTTCTATAATGTATTTCTTGATGCATCACAACGCGAATCTCAAGCAAAAAATCTGTTGCCATTGACAGCGGTCATTATACAAAAATAACTGACCTGCGAACGTTGAGGAGCCCCATTGAAAGTGAATGGAGCCTCCCTCAACATTGTAGAGACCCTTTCTGACTGTATGTGAATAGCCTAGTAGTACCTAGTTGGAGTACAGTATGCGCCCAACAAAGTTTGTGTAACGGATGCTGGATAACAGATGATGTAAGTGGTAAATCCTGACAACTCTAGCCTTTAGAATGCAAAGCATGTTTATTTAGATAGCGCATTTCAAGTGCATAGTGTATGTCATGCCTCAATGCTTTGTGTAGCCACTTATTGAATGGAATTTTATTTTGTGTTTAAGAATTAAAGATGAACGTGTATCTCCTGCACCCAGCAATATGTCAATGGACACACCAATGACCTTCAAAGATGCAAACTCTCCTTTCATTTCCAGGTGAGACATATCTGATTGCATTGCACTTCATATACAAAAATAAACAGCATTCCAGGGGGGTATTCCAAGTAGGAAATGGAAAGGCAGACCTCGAGTGCATTTGTCAACAAGGACAATTGCTAACATATTTTGCAACGCTGCTGGTTTGAACGATGAAGTTATGATACTTCTTACCACCATTGTTTTTTAACTTAAGCAGATATAAACACCTTAATGGGCATATTCAAGATTCAAGATTCAAGAAAAAACTTTATTACATCTCATTATAGCCTAGTGGTAGACTATAGGAGAGTAAAATTCTTGTGTTTTTTGCTCCTCAGAAAATAAATAATAGTGATTAAGAAATGTCTGAGATAAATGTGCTATGTGTGTATGTGTCAGTGTCAGTGTGAGTGTTCAATGTCCAAAAGTGCATAAAAAAAATGAAAAAGTGCAAGACTCACAGGTACAATTTAGGCTGTGGATTCTGACTCTGTGTTCATGAGTCTTACTGCTTGATGGAAAAAGCTGTTTTGAAGTCTGGTGGTCCTGGCCCTGAGACTGCGGAATCTCTTGCCAGATGGTAATAGCTGAAACAGTCCATGATGGGGATGACTAGTCCTTAGTGATTCTTTTTGCCTTTTTAATGCAGCGCCTGATGTATGTCCTTGATGGTAGGTAGAGCACATCTGCAGATACTTTGCGCTGTGCGCACAACTCTAAGAGCATATTTGCTTAATGTTCCCCATGCACTTTGACAAGCATTAAAATATTGACTTTTCGCATATCACAGCCACTCAGAATGTGATGAATAGACCATACTGTGTTGTACATGCCCAACAAATTCTGCACCCAGTTTTTTTTGTCACTGCAGATGCTTTGCATAGGTCGATGGTTCTGTCTTTTTTGTAAGTCTATTGTCTGGTTATTTTCCCGAAAGCTTATGACAAGTACAATTTATGCCTTTTTTGTTGTTTTATTGATTTATTGATTTATTTTATTATTGTTGTTCTTGTCTGTGGGACGGGCATCATCTGCCGGACGGGCATCATCTGCCGGACGGGCATCAAACACTTGCGCATTGTTTCAATTAGGGATGCACCGATACCGATACTAGTATCGGGTATCGGCCCGATACTTCGTTAAAATACTCGTACTTGTATTCGTACATAAACTGCCGATACCACGCACCAATACCACTCAACAATGAATAGACTGTTTTCACCGCATCAAAAATTAACACAGTAGGTATGTGGAATTGTCCTAAACGACTTCGGCCTCTAGGGGAGACTAACGACCTGAAAATTTGGCTTTGCTGATCTGTTCGCTTCTCTGGCTAGTAGCAAGTGAGAAACTGAAAGCATTTGATGATGGAGCACATTTTCCAGACTAATCAGCAATGTCAGCAATTTGGGAATGCTTTAAGATAAATGACGACAATAGGAGTTAGGCACATTGTAAAATCTGTACTGCTACGGGCTGGTGATTAAATAAGGTGGCTATTACAATCAACAGCTTTGTTGCATATCATTGCAGGCTACTGAGATGCCGTGATCAGCAGTGGTTAGCCAAACATAAACTTTCCTTGCGAATTAAAAACGACATCTCGACGTCTCCCGAGCACAAATGAGCCAAACCCAATCGGATCATATTAATAAACCAATTGTATATTACAAAAAAATAGTCACACTGCAGTTTTCTATGTGTGCGTAAATGTTACGGTGCCGTTCTGAGCAAATGCAGCTCCTAGTTTGCTTTTGTCAACTAGGCCTTCTGTATGCTCCATGCTATAATTTGATGAAAGTTTTTTTGTTACAGATTTTTGAGATTGTTTTCAGATTTAAACAAATGAATACATTTATAAATGTATTAAATAAATTAACTTCCACTCAATTTACAATTCTACAAGGTGCATAATATCTACACACATTTGCACATTAGGCCCAATTTTTGCTTCACACTTTCACGGAAACCCAATCTCAGAAATATCGGTATCGGTACTCGGTATCGGCAAGTACACATACAAAAGTATTGGTATCGTATCGGTTTTAAAAAAGTGGTGTCGGTGCATCCCTAGTTTCAATGATAACTTTTTAAAACTGAAAGCACCGCAGCTACAACAACATTCCAGGGGGAACACAACTGCACTATTCAATTCAAAGACAACTTTTTCTCTTTTTTAGACCTTCTATATTTGCAGGCATTCACTATCCAAGTGTTACCTTTCCTTGAATATTTTGATGAATGACAATCAAATGATTGTTTTTAACTGTATAAACTGTATAACTGTATTAATACACTTGTAAATGCTGTTTCTTTTAGCTTCCAGAAAAATCACATAAGTGACAAGTCAGAGGCTGTGTTCCAGTTCCTGGTCAAACTCAATCTAGCAGCAGTAAAGTGTGATGCAGCCACAGGAAAGAAATTCTCTGAGCTCCTGTCCTCTGTGTGCAGCTACAGCACTTTCCCTTTGGATAAAGAGAACAGCGTAAAACAGACTGATTTCCTCCTTGGTCTTTATTCACAAATGAAGGACTTTGAGACCAAGACAGGCAGGAGGCTATTGGCAACATACCAGTCAGTGTTCCAGTCAACAGCTGTAGTTTGGTCCATAGACCTCTCAGAGAAGAAGGTGTCCTGCTTACTAGAAGTACTGAAACTCCAAACTCAGAAGAAACCTCTAGTGCTGCTAGGTTGTCCAGATGAAGAGAGTGAAGTGAAGAGTTTCCTTCTGTGTTTGCCATTTATTTCACAGCTAAGGTATGATCTTGTTCTGTTCATTGACTGTAATATATAGTCTATATAGGATCTTTCTCGTGGAGGTCCAGGTGTTAAGAGTTACACATAAGTGAGAGACAGAGAAATGGCTATGAATGTTAGTGGGTCAGAATGGAACCCAGGAGCTTAAATCATCTGTAGGCCTATAGAATGTGGCCATTCGGGCCTAGTGTGTCTAGCCTCCTAATGGTGAGAATAATGGATTTTTTTCTTTTAACTCAAATATGTTGACAATTTTGTGAATGAAGTATAGTTTATTGATGATCTACTGTGCTTTGCTTTACTGTACTTTGCCCTCTTTTTTTAGATTCCAGGAAAATTATATAAGTGATAATGCAGAGACTGTGTTCCGGTTCCTGGTCAATCTCAGTGTTGCTGCAGTTGAGTGTGATGCAGCTACAGGAGAGAAATTCTCTGAGCTCCTGTCCTCTGTGTGCAGTTACAGCACTTACCCTTTGGATAAAGAGGACAGTTTAAAACAGAGTGATTTCCTCATTGGTCTTTATTCACATATGACGGACTGTGAGACTAAGACAGGCAGGAGGCTACTAGAAACGTACCAGCCAGTGTTCCAGTCAATAGCTACAGATTGGTCCATAGACCTTTCTGATAAAAAGGCCTCCATCCTCCTACAATTGTTGAAACTCCAAACCCATAAGAAATCAGTTGAACTGATCGGCTGGTCAGATGAAGAAAATGTGGAAGGTTTACTTCAGTGTCTGACCAATATCTCAGAGCTCAGGTGTGTAGAAATGTACATTTTTTTCCTGAATTGAGAATGAAAGTGTGATTATGTACCGAAAGCATATAAAGTCATTCCATGTCAAATATTCGAATGCTCCCTCTTGACCATCAGATTTGGCTGAAAATAATCCAGGGGGGTCACGCTCCAAATGTGGGCATTTTAGGAAAACAGGAAGTGGGTTGCCAGGTTGGTCCAAAAGCAGCCGTCAAATAGAGCAGGAAGGCCATGGCTGTAAAATCCACTACAAGGATAATGCACACTAGGAATCACACAGTAAAAACTAGAATTTAGTGAAAAGTATATTCACAGCATATACAATAACACATTAAATCTGCACACAGTAAGGCCCCAGTGACAACGGTTAGTTTGGCCTGTGACATTCGTGCGCACCCTGAACTTCTCTGACAAGCACGCAAGCGACCTTATGAAAATTCTGCTCCACAGCAGATTTTATGCATATTTCTCCGTATTGTTTCCTATGGCCTGATTACGTTTTTTTTTTTTTTTTATCATTTTAGATTCCTTGATGATGACCTGTATGAAAATCAACAAAATGTCTTTCTTTCTTGTTACCATTGGATTTATTGGCTTTCTTTCCTATGTTTAGATTCCTTAATGATGGCCTGAATGAGAATCTGGAAGATGTGTTCAAGTTCCTACTGAATCTGTGTGTATCAGCTGCTGAACACAGCTCATCTACAGCAGAGAGATTGGCTGAGCTCTTATGCCCTCTATACTCTGTACTCTGTGACAAAAGTGATGCTGATGCTGATATTTTGGATAAGAGTTATGACTATTACTACCATCACTACATGAGTTATTACTATACATTTCTGCTGGATCTCTACTCCTGTATGAAGGACATTGAGGTTGAAACAGGCCAGAGACTCTTTCCAGCATTTCAGTCATTGTACCAGTCAGCTAATGGAGACTGGGTGATAGACCTCTCAGAGAGAAAGGCCTCTTTGCTTTTAGAAGTGCTGAAACTCCGACCAGAGAAGAAACCAGTGATGTTGTTTGACTGGTCAAATGAAGAGAGTGATGTGAAGAGTTTCCTTCAGTGTCTGCCCTACATCTCACAGCTCAAGTATGAGGAATTGATTTTTCTTTTCAAATTTGAAATACAATATAAGCTTATGCATCATCCTTTTTGAGCCCAGCATTGTTTTTATATATTTCATAATGTGTTTCTTACTTGTTACCATTGGATTTATTGGCTTTCTTTCCTATGTTTAGATTCATTTATGATGACCTGAATGAGAATTTAGAAGATGTTTTCAAGTTCCTGCTGAATCTGTGTGTATCAGCTGCTGAGCAAAGCTCATTTACAGCAGAGAGTTTGTCTAAGCTCTTATGCCCTCTGTACTCTGTGCTCTCTGACAAAAGTGGTGCTGAAAATGATAATACTTACGACTATCATTATATGAGTAATTACTATACATTTCTGCTGGATCTCTACTCCCATATGAAGGACATTGAGGTTGAAACAGGCCAGAGACTCTTTCCTGCATTTCAGTCATTGTACCAGTCAGCTAAAGGAGACTAGGTGATAGACCTCTCAGAGATAGAGGCCTCTTTGCTTTCAGAATTGCTGAAACACCAAACAGAGAAGAAACCAGTGGTGCTGAGTAACTGCTCAAATGAAGAGAGTGATGTGAAGAGTTTCCTTCAGTGTCTGCCCTACATCTCACAGCTCAGGTATGAGGAGTTCATATTCACTTCCAAATATGAAATACTTGATATAACCTTGTCCATCATCATATTTTATGCTTTTACGAGCCCAGAATTGTTTGGCATAATGTCTATTTCTTCTCATAATTGTCACCATTGGCTTTATTAGCTTTCTTTCCAATTTTTAGATTCATTTATGATGACCTGAATGATAATCTCGAAGATGTATTCAAGTTCCTGCTAGATCTGTGTGTATCAGCTGCTAAGCACAGCTCATCTACAGCAGAGAGTTTATCTAAGCTCTTACGCCCTCTTTACTCTGTACTATTCGAGAATAGTGATAATTATGAGGATTTCAATCAAAGGAGTCACTACTATGCATTTCTGCTGAATCTCTACTCCCGTATGAAGGACATTGAAATTGAAACAGGCCAGAGACTCTTTCCTGCATTTCAGTCATTGTACCAGTCAGCTAATGGAGATTGGGTGATAGACCTCTCCCAGATAGATGCCTCTCTGCTTTCAGAAGTACTGAAACTCCAAAAAGAGAAGAAATCAGTGATCCTGAGTGATTTTTCAAATGAAGAGAATGAAGTGAGGATTTTTCTTCAGTGTCTGCCCCTACATCTCACAACTCAAGTTAGTAAAATCACTATTTAATTTCCAGTTGAAGATACAGTATGTGTGACGACGATGTTTGTGAGTGAATGGAAGGGTTTAACAAATATTTAAGAGAACTCTGGTGTACTTCAATCCATGTGTTTGTTTGTGCAATGAATCACTTTTTAACAGAGTCCTGCACTGGGCCGAATACCCAAAGTTGGTCAAATGGGTGGATTTAAATTTTCTGGAATTTTATGGGCAGACTTGTGGGTGGGTAAATGAGTAGTGAGTGAGTAGTGAGTAAGTGAGCAAGTAAATTGTGCTGTAAAATATAATGAAAATGTGTTTGTAGTCATAGTAAACGGCATGAAAAGACATTCCCCAACCTGGCAATGACCACACAAAATAGATTATGCTCTCAATACCCGCCTCTAATGGTACTAGAGAGAAAAAAATCTTCTGCTGGTTTTGTTATCCAAGAATGCTGGATGCAGCTCAAAACTGGGCTGTTCTGTTCCTGCATAGCAACTTTTTAGGTTACATTCGGGAGACAATATATTATCAAAAAAATGGACCCATGCAGGACTCTACACTGTACACTACAGTATGCATTCAAGCTGGTATCTGACTGCCATCTCGCCAGATTGCCTTTCAAGACGGTTCATCTCAGTTTTAGTATTTCAGAATTTGTATTTATAATATACAAAAAACTGCAGTGTAATAGGATGTTGCAGTATATCCAGGCATGTAGACAATTTTAACCTAGATGGTGGCTAGTTTCAAATTTTCAAATTTAGATTTGTATGCTAGCCCAGTATTCTCATATGATGATTTACTACATTTTAACATCTCACAAACCTTTCTCTATGCAGGTTCCACCCAGATGTGGCACATGATGCAAACTCTATACTGTCATTCCACATGAATCTGTGTGTTCAGTCAGGTCTCGGTGGCAATGCATCTGCAGTCACTGCATTACAGCCGTTACTAAGATCGTATTATGATGGTAAAGACGGTAGATCTCGCTTTGTCAGCTTTCTGATGGATCTACACACTCATGTGAAGAACTGTGAGACTCAGACAGACAGGGAGCTTCTCACAGTATTGCAGCCTCTTTTCCAGCTAACTCCTACATGCTTGAAGTTTTCACTATCTATGGAAGAAGCTTCCACCTTCATGGGAGTCCTGAAACTCCAAACACAAAAGACACAAATAGAGCTGACAGGCTGGACAGATGAAGAGAGTAAAGTGAGGAGTTTCCTTGAGTGTTTGCCCTCCATCTCACAACTGAGGTAAGAATATTTTGCTTCAGTACATGTATTTTTTTATTTGTTTTTTTTTTAAGATATTTTTTAGGACTTTTGCCTTTAATTTGATAGGATAGTAGAGAGAGTGACAGGAAATGAGTGGGAGAGAGAGATTGGTAAGGATTGGGGAATAACCTCGGGTCAGACTCAAACCTGTGTCCCCGGATTTATGATACAAGGGTACTAGCCCGCTGTGCCACGACACCCCCTCAGTACATGTATTTGATCTCTAGAATTAATTAGGTATTGTGTGTGCGTGCATACGCACCGTATGTGAGAGTAAAATATATGTATGTGAGAGTTGTAAAAGTATATAAGAATTGGACGCATATGAGAGGAGAATGTATATAATGTAAGAGCAATACATATATTTCATCCTCCTCTTCTTTTGTTCTTCTTATAGGTTCCAGGAAAATCATATAAGTGATTCTGCAGATGGTTTATTCCAGTTCCTGGTCAATCTCAGTCTAGCAGCAGTAAAGTGTGATGCAGCCACAGGAGAGAGATTCTCTGATCTCCTGTCCTCTGTGTGCAGCTACAGCACTTTCCCTTTGGATAAAGAGAACAGCGTAAAACGGAGTGATTTCCTCATTGGCCTTTATTCACATATGAAGGACTGTGAGACCAAGACAGGCAGGAGGCTATTAGCAACATACCAGTCAGTGTTCCAGTCAGCTCCTGCAGTTTGGTCCATAGACCTCTCAGAGAAGGTGGTGTCCTGCTTACTAGAAGTACTGGAACTCCAAATGC
The DNA here is from genome assembly GCA_027497455.2 of Sardinella longiceps. Classification (NCBI taxonomy): domain Eukaryota; kingdom Metazoa; phylum Chordata; class Actinopteri; order Clupeiformes; family Clupeidae; genus Sardinella; species Sardinella longiceps. The sequence continues at coordinate 11,882 of JAODXP020002057.1, read as the reverse complement.
AGAAGAAACCACTAGTGCTCCAAGGCTGTCCAAATGAAGAGAGTGACGTGAAGAGCTTCTGTCTGTGTTTACCATTTATTTTACAGCTCAGGTATGAATATTGCTCTATTCATTCAAAAGGTCTAATCATTCTCAGAGAGGTTCATGTGCTATGAGTTTGACATAAGATGAGTGTAAAACAGAGAGATTTGCCATTTATCTGTCTGCCTTTTATTTCACAGCTCAGGTGCCTTAGTTTCATACCATATAATGCTATTGGTTGCCCATGCCCTAAGACTTCTGTCTTTATTTTGTATAATGTCTTGATTGGTTGTATTGTCTTTTTTAGATTCGCCCAGGATTTAATTCATAAAAACACAATCTCAGCAATCCAGTTTCTGATTAATCTAAGTGAAGCAGTAGCAGATCTGGATTCGTCCGCAAGTTTTTCTGAGCATCTATCCTCTGTGTGCAGCCACAGCTCCTTCCCCATAGAGGGATGTTGCTATGACCAGACCCTACAGACTGATTTCCTGCTGGATCTATACTCTCATGTTCTGGCCTGTGAGGCTGAAACAGCCCAAAACTTTCTTCAGTCATTTCAAACAGTTTATCAGTCATTTAATGCAGGCTGGTCCATAGACCTCTCAAAGAGAAAGGCCTCCTTCCTCCTAGAAGTGCTGAAACTCCAAACCCTGAAGAGACCAGTAGAACTGAAAGGCTTGCCCAGTGAAGAGAATGAAGTGAGGAGTTTTCTATGGTGTCTACCTTACATCTCACAACTCAGGTGCCTGTTTCATTCTCCTTTTTTTAATCCCATGTTATGCTAAATCCGGTGTGAATCAATCGGTTCACGGCTCGGTCTATGTTGTATCGGATTCTCTTATTAATTTTCCTACTTCCAGTACTTGATAAATTTTAACAACAGGACTATGGCCTGATTTGCACTGGATGTCTCTTTTAATACCAGAGATGTTATGGCTGTTGGGCGCAGGTGCACTGAGCCCCCCACACACATCTCTTGGGCCACATCATTTATGTTGGCTCTCTCACACTTTTTATATTAGGCATTCATTTATAACTTATAGTGTGTACCTCTACTAAAAACATCCACACTACACCTCTGCTCAATAATACCTACTTTGGTGACATATGGTATTATTTCTGCACCTAGGTTAACATAATAAATTACAGTGTAACAAAGTCTACCAGAATATACTCACTGTACTTGCATACTACTGATTGTTGATACATGTGTAATAGGAAGTACTCGTTACATTATATGCGGTTGCACATGCATTCTGTATTTGCATGGCATTCTATCATATTACGTTTAGTACACATTTTGCTACAATGTTGTTCATGATGAAGATACTCTGGAGCACTGTAATATCAAGTGTCCCCAACATTTATAAGAATGTATCATGTGTGTATATTGACTCAAATTCAATCACTTCTTTTTAGATTTCACAGGGATTTAATACATAAGAAGTCAAACTCAGCAATCCAGTTCCTGGTCAATCTAAGTCTAGCAGCAGCAGACCATGAATTCTCATCAGGAAGAAATTTTTTCGACCATCTGTCCTCTGTGTGCAACTACAACATATATGATGATATTGATTATACTCTAGCGAGTCATTTCCTTTTGGATCTGTACTCTCACGCCCTGGCTGCTCAGACTGAAACATCTAAGAGCCTCATTCCATCACTCTCGTCAGTTTACCAGTCAGATCTTCCATGCTGGTGTATTGACCTCTCAGAGAGGAAGGCTTCTCATCTCCTAGAAGTGCTGAAACTCCAAAACCAAAAGAAACCAGTACATCTGAAAGGCTTGCCAAGTGAAGAGAATGAAATGAGGAGTTTTCTTCATTGTCTCCCCCATATCTCGAAGCTCAGGTTCCTCAGTTTCTTTCCTCATTTGTTATTTGTATCTTATGTCTTAAAACATTTATGCATGCCTTTGCTGTGTATCTTCGCTTAATATTATCCATGTTCTTTTAGTTTTGACTGGGAGTTATTATTACATGGCAAGTCAAGCTCAACAATCCAGTTCCTGGTGAATCTCGGTGTGGCAGCAGTAGACTCAACCTCAGGAAGGAGTTTTTCAGAGCATCTGGCCTCTGTGTGCAGTTACAGTGGTTTCCCTGTTAATTACTTTGATGAGTGTGAAGATAATCCTGTACGGAGTGATTTCCTGCTGGATCTGTACTCTCATGTAATTGCCACTCAGACTGAAACAGCAGAGAGGCTCATTCAAACATTCCAGCCAGTATTCCACTCAGCTCCTGAAACCTGGTCCACAGACCTTTCAAAGAAAAAATCCTCTCTCCTCTTCAAAGTGCTGAAATTACAAACCCAGAAGAAACCAGTGGAGCTGATAGGCGTATCAAATGAGACTGAAGTGAAAAGTTTCCTTCAATGTCTGCCACATATCTCCCAGCTCAGGTGTGTAAAGACAAGAATCTATTTTACCAGTGCTATGATGGTGAAAAGGCCCTTGTTAATAATTTTTAGTGGAATAAAAAAAATATTTTGGTGATTTAAAAATGGAAAGTGTATGTGTATTTGTGTGTGTTTGTGTGTAGGCCTATGTTACCCATTAACTAATAACACTACATTATGTAGTAATCTGACAAAATGTAACAATTTTTCACTCCAATTATTACATGATGAAATGAAAATGATTGCATTTTGTCATGTAGCTACATAATCGGTTGTACCAGTGTATCATTTGTCTATCAAGACAATTTTGAATCATTTAAATTGATTTGTTTAAATTTCACAAATGACATCCACCTGACCTCATTGCATTTAGTCCAACTGTAAAACTTTCAAGTTTTTGGTGAATCTCAGTTTCAGTCTCAGTTCTCAGCTTTCTTTCCCATTTTTAGATTCCTTGATGAGAACCAAGATGAGTATGTAGAAAATATGTTCAAGTTCCTGGTGAATCTCAGTGCAGCAGCAGCTGAGTGTGATTCAGCAACAGGAGAGAGTTTCTCTGAGCTCTTATCCACTGTCTGCAGCTACAGCACTTTCCCTTTTGGTCAAAGAAACAGCTCTGCACAGAGTGATGTGCTGCTGGAACTGTACTCACACATGAAGGACTATGAGTCTCAAACTGGCAGGAGTCTCCTTCCAGTATTTAAGGCAGTTTATCAGTCAGCTCCTGCAGTCTGGTCTGTAGACCTCTCAGAGACAACATCATCCACCTTCCTAGAAGTGCTGAAACTACAAACCCAACAGAAACCAGTAGAGCTGAGAGGCTGGTCAGTTGAGAAGAGTGAAGTGATGAGTTTCCTGCAGTGTCTACCTTACATCTCACAGCTCAGGTAAATGCAGTCATAATGTGGGGATTAGCCTGAAATATGAGGGCAGGTATATTGAAGGAGAGAGATGAAAAAAATGTTCAAGCATCTCATTATTTCTTGAAAATGAGGTATGTAGTTCCATAAAATATTATATATGGAACATATGGGATTAAAGGATTCATGTATTTAGCTATAGAGGAAAATGGCAAAGAATATCATTACTATATGTTTGCTCATGTTTTGTCACATCCATAATGCTGAACTTGATCCGTCATACCTTATAACATGGCAGGAACAGGGCAAAGGGTATCAATTCTCCAACAGAAATCAGTAGTTAGCATCTGCTAACTCTCTCTCTCTCTGCTCTACGGTCACTACGGTAAGCGTGCTACGTCATTTCCTTTCTCATTCAGACTCAGATTGACACGCTAGTGCCACGCTAGTTGTGAGCTCATAGTTTTTCATCCTAAATCTACTTTATTTTAGCCCTCAACTTAACGCTAGATTTAATTACTGTCCTTACAACTTGTTCTGTCTGCACCATGTCCTCTCCTTCCTCCTCTACCCCTATCCGTTGTCCGGGATGTCAAATGTTCAGTTACTCGTCAGCCTCAGTGGTACCGATACTTGTAACAACTGTAGGAAACTAGCTAGCATGGAGGCAAGGCTATCGGTGCTGGAAGCCCGCTTCCTCACGTTAGCCGACATCATTAGGCTAGAAGACCGCATCCACACGTTAGACAAGCTAGTGCCAGTTAGCAACTCAGCCCCCTTAGCAAGTGTGGATGCACCAGTTGCGAGCTCATCCCCTAGAGAGCTAGAACTAGCTAGCGAGCCGGCAGCTTCTCCCCCGCAGCGGGATCAGGGTCGTTTTGTCACGGCTAGGCGCAGAAAAGCCGGCAAAATAAACCCCACTGCACTCCAACCACCACCGCTTCACCTATCTAACCAATTTAGTCCTCTGAGTGACTCACCGAGTAACTCTACCAACCATAAAACTCTGGTGATTGGCGGGTCGTCAGTCAGATATGTGAAGCTAGAAACGCCCTCGGCCATAGTCACTTCAATCTCAGGGGCCAGAGCTAGCGACATCGAATCCTATTTAAAAGTACTGGTGGCTAAACGTAATGTTAGGTACTCTCGTATTGTTATCCACACCGGTGCTAACGATGTTCGGCTTAGACAGTCGGAGATCACCAAAATGAGTTTTATGTCCCTGTGTGGGTTGGCACAAACGATGTCTGACTCTGTAACTTTCTCTGGTCCCCTACCTCTTAACCTCGGGGAGGAAATAAGCAGCAGAATTTCCGACCTGAACCGATGGCTGTCTAAATGGTGTGCCGATAATAACGTGGGGTTTATTGACAACCATAGGTCATTCTGGGGAAAAACCTGAACTTATGAATCGAGACGGTCTCCATCCCTCGCGGAGGGGAACCGGTCTCCTTTCTAGGAACATCGACCGGCATCTAACCGCGGCATGTTCCTGATATACCAGAGTTTGGTTCAGGTGGCAGGATTACTGTCTTACACAGTTCCCTGCCGCGTCGCCGTGATATTAGCAGAAGTCAGGTCCCCTTAGGGAGAGTGTCCACGAGATATAGAGGCATTAACCATAGTAACCTCATACACATAAAACCAGAAGCAAACTATAAGCATAGCCAACAGTCAAAATTGAAGTTTGGCTTGTTGAATACTCGCTCACTCTCGTCAAAATCGACGCTAGTAAACGAACTCATTACTGATAATCATATTGACATACTTTGCCTCACTGAAACCTGGCTAAAACCAGACGAATACCTATCGCTAAATGAAGCCACTCCCCCCAGTCATTCAAACTTCCACACACCGCGCCAACGCGGGCGTGGAGGTGGGGTAGCCACTATCTACAATTCTAGCTGCAGTATGGCTCCCAAGCTCGAACATAAGTTCAATTCTTTCGAGGTACTCGTCCTCAACCTTATTTAACCTGGAGCTAAGCCATTAACTATTGTAACATTGTATAGACCTCCAGGGCCATACACTGAATTCCTAACTGAATTCTCTGACTTTATATCCACATTAGTTGTTAAATCAGATACAATAGTCATCTTGGGTGATTTTAATATTCACATGGATGTTGCACACAACAGCCTGACAGCTGCATTCCAATCTCTTATTGAGCACATTGGCTTCTGTCAAAATGTAAATGCACCTACACATAAAGACAACCACACTATCGACCTTGTACTAACTTATGGTACTCAAGTAGAACAACTTACAATTGCACCCCAACCAACATTGACTGACCACTACCTTATTACTCTAGAAATACCAGTCGACCATGTAGCGCAAAATGTAACCCACTACTACACTAGAGGCATAACGCCTAAAACCACTGACGATTTCATTGGAAAAATTCCTGACCTTACACCAACACGCTATGATAGTCCTATCCCATCACCAACACATATCGACCAATTTACTGATCATGTTATGAACACATTACATTCAACACTTGACTTAATTGCTCCACTTAAAAAGAAAACAAGGAAGGTAGAAAAAACTGCCCCTTGGTACACCACACATACACGTACATTAAAACAGGCTGCTCGCAGACTAGAAAGGAAATGGCTCAACACTAAACTCGAAGTATTTCACATTGCCTGGAGAGAGAGCCTGAAAGAATACAAGACTGCACTGAACAGTGCTAAAACAGCTTATTATTCCTCGCTTATACATGAACACAAAGACGATCCAAAATTCCTCTTCAACACTATATCAAATTTGACAAAAAGTAAGACTGAAGTAACTCAGTCCATTCCAAGTCACCTCAGCAGTGACGACTTCCTGAATTTTTTCAATGAAAAAATTGAAACCATACGACTTAAAATTAGCAACATGCCTACAGCCTCTCTACTAACTACTGATAGCTGTAGCCAACCCGTAGCATACCTTGACTCCTTTATGCCCACTGATACATTAGAAATTTCTTCTCTCATTACTAAAGCGAAGGCGTCAACATGCCTACTTGATCCTATTCCTACTCACCTCCTCAAGGCAGCCTTTACACCGCTAGCTGAGACATTACTTGAAATTATCAATAGCTCACTCCTAGCGGGACATGTACCAACTACTTTCAAGACATCAGTCATTAAACCATTGATTAAAAAAACAAACCTTGACCCTGATCTTCTGGCTAATTACAGACCTATATCCAACCTTCCTTTTATATCCAAAATTCTAGAAAAAAATTGTGTTCAAACAAATTTGTCGCTTCCTAGACGAAAACAAAATCCAGGAAGTCTTCCAATCAGGATTTAGAGCTAATCACAGCACTGAAACAGCCTTAGTTAAAGTCTTCAACGACCTCCTTCTTTCCATGGACAATGGTAATGTATCCATATTAATCTTACTTGATCTTAGTGCAGCTTTTGACACCATTGACCACGATATCCTACTACACAGACTCGAACATACGATAGGCATTAGAAATTCAGCACTAGCTTGGTTCAAATCCTACCTCACTGATCGATACCAATTTGTACATGCTCACAACGTCTCATCTTATCATGCTAAAGTTAAATATGGCGTTCCGCAAGGCTCAGTACTGGGCCCCCTACTATTCTCTCTATATATGCTACCTCTGGGTGAAATCATTAGGAAACATGGCATTGTATTTCACTCATACGCAGATGATACACAGCTTTATCTCTCTATGAAGCCTAGCGACTGTACTCCGACAACCAAACTTAATGCCTGTCTTGAAGACATTAAAGTCTGGATGTCAAAAAATTTCTTATGCTTGAACTCAGATAAAACTGAAGTTATGATGATTGCTTCTAAACAACTGAAGGACACCTCGCTTCACCATCATAGATCACTTAGCAGTCCTACACTCTCATTTAGCTCACAAGTGAAAAATCTGGGGGTACTTATTGATCAAGACCTCTCCCTGAATAGCCATGTAAAGCACATTTCTAAAACATCATTTTTTCACCTTAGAAACATTGCTAAGGTTAGGAAGTTCCTGTCCTTTGAGGATGCTGAAAAACTTATACATGCATTTGTTACCTCCAGACTCGACTACTGCAATGCTCTGTTCTCAGGGTGCAGTAACACCTGCATTAAAAGTCTACAGCTAATCCAAAATGCAGCAGCTAGAACACTCACTAGAACTAAGAAATATGAACATATTTCTCCCATTCTAGCATCTCTACACTGGCTTCCTGTCAAAAGTCGAATTGACTTCAAAATCCTTCTCATGACGTATAAGGCACTTAATGGCTTAGCTCCTGCATATATTACAGATTTACTTGTTCCATACCATCCAGCAAGACCTCTGAGATCTCAAAATGCTGGCCTCCTTGAAAAAGTGACCATATCTAAAACTACAATTGGGGGAAGAGCTTTTGCCTATCGAGCACCTCTTCTATGGAATTCTATTCCTCCCTACATTCGCGAAGCGGACACTCTCAATACCTTTAAGTCTAGACTTAAAACCTTCCTTTTGACATTTCCTATAATTAGGAGTGGGCCATGGCATATCACCACTCCTCTTGGGCTTTCTTGGGAGGGCTACCTCTGCTGTTTTTCCAAGGCGGCCACTGACCACCCCCTTCTGGGTTGGTGAGATGCCATGTACCATACCTTAGTTATGCTGCGATAGCCTAGTGCTGCCACCTTCTGCACACTTGCCATCCTGTACAACCCTCTTTCTCCCTCTCTCTCTCTCTCCCTCTCCTCACTCTAGCTAGATTATATGACACATATCATGAAGTGATATCCTCCTAGATTGGCCTAATCCTCTTGTTTCTGTTTCTCTTTGTTTCTCTTGCCTCCTCTGCCCCGACGCACTGGCTGAGTGATGAACCTCCCGTACCTCCCTGCCACCAACCCTACCCCACTACGGATGCTGACCAACCTCCCCGGAGCCACACACCATGACCATCCCCCTTTTCTCTGAGGCCCGTGATGGAACTGGCCTGATGGCCCCCTGATGACCACTACTTAGATGGCGACCAACACCCAATGAACTCTGATCCCACTCCAAATACTGACTAATCCCACACTCAAACTACTGACTCCATCCCTTGGCCCTGACTGTCGCACAAACTATGTGTATATCATCTCTGACTACATTCAGTACTCATACTGTTTTGTGTTAACCATGGTCAATCTATGCATCAGACTTTACGGATACTTTATTAGGCCCCAGGCAGGTAGGCTGAGTCCATGAGGCGTGGATCTGCCCAAGGTTTCTTCCTACATAACAAACTATTTACAAAGCGAGGGAGTTTTTCCTTGCCCCTGATTCTCATGGATGCTTCCCGTACTGTCTGTAAAGCGCCGCGAGACAATGTACTGTATTTGTGCGCTCTACAAATAAAATTTAATTGAATTGAATTATAACAAGTTTTGTGACTAATTTCTCAATGTCATGTAAGACTTAGGGGAATGGAATCTGATTTATATTTGTGGTTATTTCAGAAGTTTGTGTTTAATTGTGTGTGTGTGAGAGAGAGAGAGAGAGATTGAAGCTGCTTCTGTTTTTGCAGGTGTAATTATTGTGCAAAATTATATAAGTTGTTCAGTTTTAACATTTTGTGAACTCCATATGACTGACCTTTTGTTTTCCATTTTAGATTTAATCTCTATTCAGATTTGAGCAAAACTAAGTTCCTGGTGAATCTCAGTGCAGCAGCAGCTGAGTGTGATTCAGCAACAGGAGAGAGTTTCTCTGAGCTCTTATCCACTGTCTGCAGCTACAGCACTTTCCCTTTTGGTCGTGAGAACAGCTCTAAACAGAGTGATGTGCTGCTGGAACTGTACTCACACATGAAGGACTATGAGTCTCAAACTGGCAGGAGTCTCCTTCCAGTATTTAAGGCAGTTTATCAGTCAGCTCCTGCAGTCTGGTCTGTAGACCTCTCAAAGACAACATCATCCATCTTCCTAGAAGTGCTGAAACTACAAACCCAACAGAAACCAGTAGAGCTGACAGGCTGGTCAGATGAGAAGAGTGAAGTGATGAGTTTCCTACAGTGTCTACCTTACATCTCACAGCTCAGGTAAATGAAGTCATAATGTGGGGATTAGCCTGAAATTTGACGGCAGTTTATAGTGAAGGTACAGGAAGAGATTAAAAAACATTGTGTATTGTGTGTTCCGGTGTTTGTGCATGTGTGTGTACATGTGCGATTGCATATATTTCTGCTTGTAAAGGTGTCATTATTGTGCAGAAACCTAAAATGTGTAGAGTTTGTACATTTTGTGAATTGAAAATATGACTGACTTTGTGGCTTTTATGTATTCCTGTCAGATTAAATTCCAGTTCCAGCAAAGCATCCAAGTTCCTGGTTAATCTCAGTGCAGCAGCAGCTGAGTGTGATTCAGCAACAGGAGAGAGTTTCTCTGAGCTCTTATCCACTGTCTGCAGCTACAGCACTTTCCCTTTTGGTCATGAGAACAGCTCTGAACAGAGTGATGTGCTGCTGGAACTGTACTCACACATGAAGGACTATGAGTCTCAAACTGGCAGGAGTCTCCTTCCAGTATTTAAGTCAGTTTATCAGTCAGCTCCTGCAGTCTGGTCTGTAGACCTCTCAAAGACAACATCATCCATCTTCCTAGAAGTGCTGAAACTACAAACCACACAGAAAAAAGTAGAGCTGAGAGGCTGGTCAGATGAGAAGAGTGAAGTGATGAGTTTCCTGCAGTGTCTACCTTACATCTCACAGCTCAGGTAAATGTTGGGATTAGCCTGAAATTTGAGGACAGGAGAGAGAGATGAAAAAAATGTTCAAGTATCTTATTTCTTGGAAAGTATCTGGGAATTTCCTATGATGTATATGGAACATATGGGATTTAAGGATTCACATATATTTATCCATAGAGGAAAATTGATCAAATATCATTATGTTTGCTCACTTTCTGTCACATCCATAGGCTGGATGTGGTCCTGTCATACTTTAAGGCATTCTGTGTATCTGATTTCTTTTGTGGTTATTTCTAAAGTTAATATTCTGTAGGCGTGTGTGTGTGTGTGTGTGTGTGTGTGTGTGTGTGTGTGTGTGTGTGTGATTGCAGGTCTCTCTGTTTATAACATAAACACTTTGTGCTGAATTAATTAATTTGTGAATTTTGTGAATTTCATATAACTGACCTCTTGGTGTTTATGTATTCCTGTCAGATTGAGTTCCAGTTCCAGCAAAACATCCAAGTTCCTGGTGAATCTCAGTGCAGCAGCAGCTGAGTGTGATTCAGCAACAGGAGAGAGTTTCTCTGAGCTCTTATCCACTGTCTGCAGCTACAGCACTTTCCCTTTTGGTCAAAGAAACAGCTCTGCACAGAGTGATGTGCTGCTGGAACTGTACTCACACATGAAGGACTATGAGTCTCAAACTGGCAGGAGTCTCCTTCCAGTATTTAAGTCAGTTTATCAGTCAGCTCCTGCAGTCTGGTCTGTAGACCTCTCAAAGACAACATCGTCCATCCTCCTAGATGTGCTGAAACTACAAACCCAACAGAAACCAGTAGAGCTGAGAGGCTGGTCAGATGAGAAGAGTGAAGTGATGAGTTTCCTGCAGTGTCTACCTCACATCTCACAGCTCAGGTAAATGAAGTCATAATGTGGGGATTGGTCTGAGGGCTGGTGTAGTGAAGGAGAGAGATGAAAACATTTTCAAGTATCTTGTTATTTTTTGGAAAGTAGGTGGTTTGTTCCAAATAAAATACCACATATTTTATGATGTACATGGAAAATATGGAATTTAAGGATTCACATGTATTTACCCATGGAGGAGAATTGCACAGAATATCAGTACTGTATGTTTGCTCATGTTCTGTCACATCCATAATGCTGGACTTGGTCCTGTCATACCTTGAGTTCTGTGACTAATTAGAATATTTCTCATGTAAGACTTAAATTAGATCTGATTTCTTTTTCTGGTGATTACAGAAATTAATTTGTGGTGTGTGTGTGTGTGTGCATGCATGCATGCGTGTGTGGTTGCACATGCGTATATGTGATTGCAGCTACTTCAGTTTGTAAAGGTGTCACTTTTGTGCAGAATTATTTAATTTGTTGAGTTTCAACATTTTGTGAATTCCATATGACTGACCTCTTGGCTCTTGGCTCTTATGTTTTCCATTTAGATTTGATAAATACTATTCAAATACAAGCGAAACATCCAAGTTCTTGGTGGATCTCAGTGCAGCAGCAGCTGAGTGTGATTCAGCAACAGGAGAGAGTTTCTCTGAGCTCTTATCCACTGTCTGCAGCTACAGCACTTTCCCTTTTGGTCGTGAGAACAGCTCTGCACAGAGTGATGTGCTGCTGGAACTGTACTCACACATGAAGGACTATGAGTCTCAAACTGGCAGGAGTCTCCTTCCAGTATTTAAGTCAGTTTATCAGTCAGCTCCTGCAGTCTGGTCTGTAGACCTCTCAAAGACAACATCATCTATTTTCTTGGAAGTGCTGAAACTACCAAGCCAACAGAAACCAGTAGAGCTTTATGGCTGGTCAGATGAGAAGAGTGAAGTGATGAGTTTCCTGCAGTGTCTACCTCACATCTCACAGCTCAGGTAAATGAAATCATAATGTGGGGATTA
>JAODXP020002055.1:0-26409 GCA_027497455.2 Sardinella longiceps | reverse complement strand
GTCAGCAAAATGCAGCAAATCTAAGTAAAAGGGACAGGCACGAAAGTGAAAATAAAGCCGGCGTCGTTATTAACACAGGGCGTGTAATTTTAGGCTATTCCAGAGACACTTACGGCTATTCACAAACTCATTTGCAAATCGACATGGTGGTGTTCGTAGTTAATATCTGCATGTGACATGCATGCGCGATGAGATGGATCTGACCACAACCACAAATGTCACAAAAGGTGTAGGCTACATACAAGACTGCATTAACGTTAGATTTTTTTACCAGGCAAGTGGAGTCTCGACCCTTGTCACAATACCTATGCCAAAAGCATTGATAACTTACCCTTTTCCAGTGGCAGTCGACTAGCCTACGGCTAACGTTACCCAAAAGTGGGCACACAAAGATTGCGACTCACCAGTCGTTGGTCAACGTTACTGCGGTGTGTGAGTTTGGCTGGCTGGTACTGTGGTGTGAGTGTCAGTGAAGCGGAAGCAGGCAGTGTAGCCTACTAGGCAAGATTGCACAAAGAGACGTGACTTCTCGGAAATCCCAAATTACTTTCAGTTTCGGTGGTAGTCAGTGCGCATGCTCCAGGAAGCATGAGAATAAAAGCAGGCTACGCCTCAGTAGACTCTAAAGACTTCGGTGCGCTGTACTGAAACGTTTAAAAAACAGCTAATACAGTATACAGTGTTTGTATTAGGCTATGTGTCATCATAAGTAGAAAAGATTTGTGTTCGCCTAAACTGGCAATTCCCAATAATCGCCACTAGATGTCATCAGAGACTGTGGCTTCTCTGAAGAGTCACTTGACACATGGCACTAAAGTCTACTAAATGTGACCAACAAACATAAACATTAACATAATTAACATCAATCAAACATTAACATAAATTAAACATTTTATTTCATGATGTAGGCTAGGATTTTCTTTTAATGGAAACTGAAAGCCAAGTCATACATATAGACAGTCTATTGGTTCGATTTTATGCACATGAATTATCATCAAACCAAATATGACAAAAAGTGGATGATTATTGCTCACTAAGTCACTAAGCCCTAAGCCTTGATCAATCAAAGACTTGACTAGAATGAGTCTGCCTTGTGATTGGCCAGCAGCTCATGCCAGTTAAGTCTTTGAGGGTTTAGCATTTAGGGCATAGGGTGGACATTGGGATTCAGCTGCTGCAATAGTGCATAATCTGTAATCTTATTATAATATATTAAATAACAACAATAAGAAATCAAGCTTTCTTCTGTCCAGTTGAATGGCCTGCTGATGTCCCAGGATCATCAAAAGAAGTGTCCAGCTCATCTTCAACCTTTGGCATCTCCGGTGCCTTTGGAACCTCCCCAAATACAGGCGTCTCTTCACTATTTGGCAGATTTTTTGGCAGCTGCGCCATTTTGTTCTTATATTTCTGCTTTTGGGCTTCCTCCCTCTTCTGCATGACGTTGCAGTAGGCTACATCTCCACCATGTTACTGACAAGCTGGGAATATAACAGTTATTACAGTTTAGAGGCCTAATTGGTTTTCATTTGCTTTTGTTTGAGTTTCATCTGCTTGGCCATGGTGCATCTATTTCCACTGTAGAAAACTTTTACAGTACTTTTATATCTACAGTATTCATAAATTAATTTTTGGTTAGTTTTAATTAAGTGAAGGGTATAACATTTTACAGGCTAATGTAAACATAAAGGTACTGGCAGAAATTTAGAAATTTAGGTCCCTACGACAGAAAATAATTTTGTGCCCTTTAAACATTGATTGCAATACAAAAAAATTACTCTGGAGGGCTCCCTATCAGTGGAGGTGTCTGGAGCTGTATTCCAGGCAGTGAGTGGGGCCCATGGCGCTGCTAGAAATAGTGGGTTCTATGATAGAAAATTATTTTGGGCCCCCCAAACATTAATTCTGATATTTAAAAATCCCCCCCCCCCTTCTCCTCTCTCAGTCGTGCCGCTTCGACCTGCTCCCTCTTCAGCTGCTCAATCTGCTCCCTCAGCTCCAGCTCCTGCTGTTGGAACCCCTGGGTCATCATTAGTTTCTGCTCCGCCAGCTTGCTCTCCTGCGCCCTCTGCTGCTCACACGCCAGCAGCTCATACTCCTCCTTCTGCTTCTCCTGGTTCAAGACAGTATTTAATGTATCTCATTATTAGAAGAGTACAATTTTGTTTTGTTTTTCACCCCCAAAAGTAATAAATAGTAAAGAAATAGTTTGGAGAGAGAGAGAGAGAGAGAGAGAGAGAGAGAGAGAGAGAGAGAGAGAGAGAGAGAGAGAGGAGAAGAAGAAGAAGAAGAAGAAGAAGAAAGATAGAAGAACAAAGGAAAGTAGGCCTAAAAGGCTGACCAGCAAGCATACTGTAGCTCAGGTTGTTGAAGTGGAAGAGGTGGAGGAGTTGAGAAAAGGAACACTATATTGTAAAGTGATCCACTCTGAGAATCATGTGTGTTCAAACTAGCTTTATATGACATTCAAGTGCAAGCTAGTATTATTCACTCAGGTGACCAAATCAACCTATGAGGCCAATTTATAGTAAACTAATCAGGCACTGAAGACTTGATCACAGCATCCTTTGGTCATCGGTTTCTATTACAAGATAATCAAGTTTTGTGGAACTATTTTAGATTCCTACTGTTAGAAATTGTGTCTTTTTAATAGTTTTTTTTTCCAGGAAAATCTGAGATGGTCTGGTTGGAGGCATTGGGTGAAATGAGATGGAATGACCCTTGTTGATATAGTAGCAGATCATCGGCACAGATACTAACTATGTGTTCTTTATTGGAGTATATGGATAGTTGATACTTTAAATTTCGATATTCTGACGTATTGCTGCTGCTAGTGGCTCAATGAATATGGCAAATTTGGATGAGAGAGTGTCAATCCTTGCCTGGTTTGTGAGCTTTGTGAGGTGATACCATTAGTGACAACAATTAAAGTGGGCATAACTGTTTCGATTCTTGTGGCTAATGCATTGGTGATAATTCTCAAATCTGTGTTTATCAAAGATAGGGTTTAGATGGTAGCCTAGAACTCTAGACGTACCCCTAGCGGTAGCAAATTTTAATTTGCACAGCGGATAGAAACCCGTTGTATCCTTCCTCTGGCGGCGGATAACCAATCACAGCGCGGTATGTGTACAGGAAATCGTAAGGCGGGCTTTGTACGATGACAACAGCCCTGCTCAAACCAGAGCAGAATCGTCTTTGGCTTTAGTTTTGGACGAATTGCACTTGTCATTTTCTTTGAAAGTGAAACAAGAAAGTGCACTGAAGTTTTGCGTTTTGAAAAAGATGTCTTTGCCGTGTTACCGACGGGCTACGGGAAAAGTTTGATATACCAGCTGGTGCCACTGGCCGGAACGCTAGCCTATTCCATTGAGGTACAGTCAGTGGTCTTCAGACTATACATTCTTATGATATAGTCTGGCGTGTCAGGCTAGCTAGATGGATGGATTGCATCTTTGTTTGGTAAACTGTAATGGCTGCTGACTGCTGTGTTCATATGCATTGGTGGTGACAAAATATCCCAGGAGTGCTTGTAAAATTCTGCCCGTAGTCCATCAGATGATTTGTTACTAAGCATGTTTGGAGTTATCTGAATAGTTCATCAATTGTAATTGGTTTATCTAACAGGTTTGATTGATCCGCGGATATTGAGGGAAGATGAATTGAGTTTAGGAAGTTGTCAATTTCTGTTTGAGTAGTGTAGCGGACACTATGTGGTTATAATTCACCATACCTAGTTATTGATACGTTTCCTTATCCTGCTTCTGCACACTGCTGGTAGGTTTGTTCTTCTATGCAATCCACATTGTGTTATCGTTACTGCAACGCTGTCCCTTTAAGGAAGGATTCTATATTTGTTTATTATGGGATACGCAGCGTTGTTATGGTATGTTCAGCGCCATGTTTGAAATAACGGTTAAATGGATGAATAAATAAACGACACGCCGTTGCGTGTTCAAAAGTAGAAATTGTCTCTTGTCTCTTCGCACTGCAATTTCCACACTGGTGACCCCGACGTTTGTTCTTGGACGGATTCCAGAGACAGAACGAACATTACGACAACAATGGCAACGAACGCCGTTTCGCTAAAACTTCCAGAATTTTGGGAGTCGTCTGCTTCTGCCTGGTTCGCTCAGACTGAGGCTCAGTTCGCGTTGCGTGAGATAACGGCAGATACTACGAAATACTACTATGTGGTTTCAGCGCTGGGCAGTTCAACAGCAACTCGTGTGGTTAGTCTCTTGAAAACCCCCCTGCTGAAGATAAGTATGGCACCCTAAAGGCTCATCTGTTGAAAACTTTTGAACTTTCTGATGCAGAGAGGGCCAGCCGCCTTTTCTCCCTCCAGGGTCTGGGTGACAGCAAGCCCTCTGAGCTAATGGACAGAATGTTGGATCTTTTGGGAGAGCACAAGCCTGATTTTTTGTTCGTCCAGCTTTTCCTGCGACAGCTCCCCTCTCAGGTCCGAGCAGCTTTAGCCAACACCACCATCACTGACTGCCGTGAGCTGGCTGATGAGGCTGATAGATTTTTTTGGCTGGTCAGCATCATGGTATGGCTGCAGCAGCATTCATGCCCCTCAGCCCTGTTTCTCCTGTGCTGGCCCAGGCCCCTGGTACTCCGACTGGTGACACAGGCTTCACAGCAGTGGCAACTGCTGCACCCCGGCGGCGCCCCGAGTCCAGTCTGTGCTTTTACCATGCAAAATTTGGAGCAAGAGCCAAGCGCTGCCGTTCGCCTTGCAGCTTTGGGGGGACGGGAAACGTCAGGGCCGGCGCTCAATAGTGGCCATGAGCGTCGGCCGCACCGGCAGGCTGCTGTTCATCCAGGACACCATCTCTGGACGGCGTTTTCTGTGTGACACCGGTGCACAGAGGAGCATTTTGCCTGCGTCACGATTGGACATTCTGGCTGACGGTTTTGGCCCGCCCCTGGAGGCTGCCAATGGTAGCCCCATACGCACTTATGGCACTCGACATGTTGAACTGTGTTTCAGTGGTCAGCGGTTTCAATGGGACTTTATTACGGCTAAAGTGGCAGTTCCGCTGCTTGGCGCAGATTTTTTATGTGCTTATGGGCTGCTGGTGGATGTCAAGAACTGTCGCTTGGTTGACGCCACCACATTTTGTTCATACACTTGCACTCTCAGTGGTTTAGACTCGGCCAGACTATCCAGCGTGCTCTCCCCAACGGATGACTTCCTTCGGCTGCTATCAGAGTTTCCGGCGCTCACACAGCCCACTTTCTCCTCTACAGCTGCCAAACACGGAGTGGAGCATCACATCGCTACCACAGGCCCACCTGTCTATGCCAGAGCGAGACGTCTAGACCCAGCCAAGCTGGCTATTGCACGGGCCGAGTTCGACAATATGGAACGACTGGGTATTGTCTGCCGCTCCAGCAGTCCATGGGCTTCACCCCTTCACATGGTTCCAAAGCCCGACGGAGGCTGGCGTCCCTGCGGTGATTACAGACGGCTCAATGATGCTACAACGCCAGACCGCTACCCAGTACCTCACATCCAGGATTTTTCTGCTCACCTGGCGGGTAAGGTGATTTTTTCAAAAGTGGACCTTGTCCGCGGATACCACCAGGTGCCTGTCCACCCCCTGGATGTTCCCAAAACAGCTGTGATAACACCTTTCGGCCTGTTTGAGTTCTTGAGGATGCCGTTTGGCCTTAAGAACGCTGCCCAGTCCTTTCAACGCCTCATGGATTCAGTGCTGCGTGACCTGCCTTTCCTTTTTGTGTTCCTCGATGACATCTTGGTGGCCAGCGCATCTAGAACTGAGCATGTGTCCCATCTGCGAGTGCTTTTTGAACGTCTCAGCTTGCATGGTCTCATCATCAATCCTGCAAAGTGCCAGTTTGGGTTGCACACCATTGACTTTCTTGGGCATCGAGTCTGCAAAGAGGGGGCATCGCCACTCCCATCGAAGGTGGATGCAGTTTCAAATTTCCCACGGCCAACCACTGTGAGGTCCCTGCAAGAGTTTCTGGGTATGGTAAACTTTTACCACCGGTTCATTCCCCAAGCTGCTGCAGTTATGCGCCCCCTGCACGAAGCCCTGAAAGGGGGGAAAGCACCTAAACGCCTGGTGGACTGGTCCACGGAGAGAGAGACTGCTTTTGCAAACACTAAAGCTGCTTTGGCAAATGCAACGCTTCTGGCACACCCGTCTCCCGAGGCCACTATTTCCATCACCACCGACGCCTCGGATTACGCAGTCGGCGCGGTGCATGAGCAGTGGGTGGACGGCGCGTGGCAACCTCTAGCCTTTTTCAGCCGGCAGTTGCGCCCCAGTGAACGTAAGTACAGCACCTTTGATCGAGAATTGCTAGCTCTTTACCTGGGTGTTCGACACTTCCGTTCACTGCTGGAGGGCCGACAGTTTACAGCATTCGTCGACCACAAACCACTGACTTTTGCCATGGCTAAGGTGTCGGAGCCGTGGTCCGCTCGTCAACAGCGACAGCTCTCTTACATCTCGGAGTTCACCACAGACTTACAGCATGTGGCCGGTAAGAGCAACGTGGTTGCGGATTGCCTCTCGCGTGCTGTCGCCGGTGCCGTCCATCTGGGGCTTGACTATGCTCGCATGGCCGCCGACCAGGCCACTGACCCCGACGTCCAGGCATTACGAACTGCCTCTTCAGGACTGAAGCTGTCGGAGGTCCCTTTTGGCGAGGGCAGCATTACACTCCTCTGCGACATCTCCACAGGAGAGCCACGGCCTCTGGTTCCCACGTCATGGAGGCGTCCTGTTTTTGACGCTGTCCACGGCCTCTCCCACCCAGGTAGGAAACCGTCCCAACGACTGGTGGCAGCCAAATTTGTATGGCGGGGTCTGAAGAAAGACGTCCGTGATTGGGCGGATTCCTGTGTGGACTGTCAACGCTCTAAAATCCACCGCCACACCAAAGCGCCCCTGGCACACTTCCCTGTGCCTGAACGGAGGTTCGACCATGTTAATGTGGACTTTGTAGGCCCCCTGCCCTCCTCCCACGGTTTCACCTACCTCCTCACCATGGTGGACAGGACTACGCGGTGGCCCGAGGCTGTTCCCCTGACATCATCAGCTACCCCGGAGATGGCCAGAGCGTTCATTGGAACTTGGATTGCCCGTTTTGGCACTCCGTCTGACCTGTCTTCCGACCGTGGTTCGCAGTTCACCTCAGAGCTGTGGAACGCCATCGCAGACAGCCTGGGTGTGAAGCTGCATCGCACCACCGCATACCATCCTCAGGCTAACGGAATTTGTGAACGATTCCATCGTTCTATGAAGGCTTCTCTCCGTGCTAGTCTCAAGGACAGTGGCTGGGTTGACAGGCTTCCGTGGGTCATGCTGGGCCTCAGGACTGCCCCCAAAGATGACCTCCAGTGCTCATCGGCGGAGATGGTGTATGGCCAGCCGCTACGGGTTCCAGGGGATTTTGTTCCAGATGCCTCTTCTCCCTGGTCTGCTGCTCACCAGCGGGCCGTTTTTCATGAAAAGGCTAAGCTTTTTGCCCCAATCCCCACTTCACAGCACTGCCTCCCTCATTCTTACACTCCCCCACACCTGCCGTCTGCAGAGTATGTGTTCATTCGACACGGCGCACACCGTGGGCCATTACAGCCTCCCTACGATGGCCCGTTCCGTGTCCTGGAGCCGGGTGACAAGCATTTCGTCATAGACATTGGGGGTAAGGCGGAGCGTGTTTCAGTGGACCGCCTCAAACCGGCCCACCTTGATGTGGATCATCCTGTCCAACTTGCCCGCCCTCCGCCACGAGGGCGGCCACCTTCGGTGCCCAAGGTCTCTTGTGAGGCGCCGAAGGCCTCACTGCCCACCTCTCGCCCTCGCGACAGGGCCTCTGATGCAGGCCTCTCTTCTCACGGTCCAGTCATGCGGAGCCGTTGCGGCAGGCCAATTCGACCCCCTCGTCGATAATCCTGAGAGTGGTTTTGTTCTTTGACTGTTATGGTGAATTCTGGGGGGACGTATGTAGCGGACACTATGTGGTTATAATTCACCATACCTAGTTATTGATACGTTTCCTTATCCTGCTTCTGCACACTGCTGGTAGGTTTGTTCTTCTATGCAATCCACATTGTGTTATCGTTACTGCAACGCTGTCCCTTTAAGGAAGGATTCTATATTTGTTTATTATGGGATACGCAGCGTTGTTATGGTATGTTCAGCGCCATGTTTGAAATAACGGTTAAATGGATGAATAAATAAACGACACGCCGTTGCGTGTTCAAAAGTAGAAATTGTCTCTTGTCTCTTCGCACTGCAATTTCCACAGTAGGTTGATTACTGGCAGAATACAAATCACTGTAGAATTGTTTTGAAAATGTTGTTTATGCAGTTGGGGTCCTGGGTTGGTTTGTCTGTGGAGTCGAGGATGGATGGGATAACTTACCTTTCTTGTGCTGTAACGTATTTAATAAGAATTTACCTGCTTTATTGCTGAAGTGAAATTTGTCATATTTGAGTCACTGGTTGCAGAACTGTGTTTTTTTTTTTTAAATTGTGCTGAACAATGCTGGTTTTTGATACATTCACACAGGCCTGAGAAGATTGCTTGCTAGCTATAGCTTCTTGGGGAACGGGGGTGTTAGTGGCCAAATCACTGTTTTAAACCTTAGTAAATATACAGAAGATAGCTATCCAAGCAAACATTCCAACTTTTTAACGACGTTGTGATATACTTTCAGACCTTATCACGTAGGATTTCTCCTTTATGCTTCAACATGGGTCACTCAGAAGAACTGAGTTACATCCCCAAAATAAAGTGGTAGCCTTCTCAGTTATAGTGGCAGCTCTTAGCCACTCCTAAGCAACAATCACAGGTCAATTACCTGGTCCAATACCCATAATTCTAAATCAAGTAAAATGTGTGTAGGCTAGTACCCACCCTAATGCTAACTAGCTTACTGGTAGCTAATGTGTATAACTGGTTTGTAATGATTGTGTACCATATGTTCAATCATTTCTATTGTAATATAATAAAGTGGATTACTGATGGGACTGATCAGCAGATAAAATGTTTTTACAAGCACATACTTGGACAATGCTTTCATTACTATTCATCATTTAGATGTATACCTAACAAGTGGAAGTCAGTAAGAACTGTAATAGCCAACATTACAAATGACATGTGCTTTATTCATAGAGTGTGAAATTCACAAAAGACAAAAAAAAGAAAATTGCTTTCAGGAATAATTCTCTTCTAATTTACTTCTAATAGATTTACATCTATGCCATTACAGCTCTTGACTTTTACTAAACCCGATGTGAGCTATTCAATGTTTTCAATTCCTTTAATGCTCACCGAGAAGATCTGCTGGTGTGATACCAATTCACCAAGCGCGGTATGCTCTGTGCTCTTTAAAGGAATTACCCGGTGTGAATAAACATGTAGCCCTGCTGTTTCATAGTGATAAGCTTGATTGATTGACGAACAGAATGGGGCATGTCAAACGAAACCTAATCAATGATTAATTAGGCATTAGGCTCTAAGTCCATATTGAACCTCACGAAACAAAGTTAATTTTCAGTGCTGTGAAAATATCGCTGGAACGCCCCCAAGGCACGTGCTTCTCGTCAGGGAATGTTTTGTAGCTCATTAAAAGTCAGTTTCTGTAAGATTCATACGGCTTTCCATAGGAGCTATAAGCTTTCTTCAGATCACAATGGGTATATGGGATTTAAATATTTTGGTCCTTTCCTAAGAAAAAACCAGGGAGTCTTGAAATGAATTATAGGAAAGGTGAAAATGAGTTTTTTCAAAATGTACAACTTAACCTGCAAATAGAAAAATATTTTAATAATTGCTTTAAGACAGCACTCTTATATTTGGAAAAATCAAAGCATGGGTCCAAAACCTTTGAAACACATTTTTATGATGGTCACTAGCTCAACTGACAGCCATTAGGTGGTCTTAACTAAACTTTTCAGTTTTGGAGTATGTCACTGCTTGTGCAAACATGTAACCTTGCTCAATCATAAAGACATGAGAACATTGGACGTCCTGTTTTGAAATATAATATAATGTTGAGGCTAATCAAATTTTCAAGTACTGATAGAGAGGATGATTCTTTTGGCAAATATGAAATTGATGTTGAAATTAGAGGACCATATCTTTGTGCGCCATGAGTTAAAAAGGTTGAAACTATTTTTTTATGTTGACATGTGTCTAATCTATTTGTAGTCTTAATGTGTTTGAGGCATTTTGCTTTATGAAATGCTATTTATTACCTGCATAAATCACATACAGTACATGTATAAAACTTCCAGAAATATGTGAAATTGAAAACAGTACCATCATGTGGACAAAGCTGAAAAAAAAAGGTGTGGGCCCGCCCATACTTCCTGTCACTGCATTGGGATATTTCGTGATCAAGTCAGTCTGGCCAGAGAAATTTTAATAACTCACCAAACCTAGCCTGGGAATTCCCATGCTCCTTTGCTCGCTTATTTCATTTCACTCTGCAGAGGAGCATTAGCCTGACATAGCCCGCCCATAATACGAATGTTCATACGTATCCATGGTCTGGGAACGGTCCTCTTGGGCGTGTTTATATCGGTAGAGAGTCTACCGGCCAATAAGCGACGCTGATTAGACGAGCTGTCCAATTGTTTCAAACCAAAAGTGAATGCCCTCCCCCCCGCAGTATAATCGCGCCAGGTTAAAGAACCTCCAGACCATGAATACGGATGAACAGCAGTATTATGGTCGGGCTATGTCAGGCTAGAGGAGCATGGTGACCATGGCCGTTTTTCTCGCTTACTTTCGGTATCCAATCGCAGAACAAAAAGGGATTTGTACGGCCCTCGATTGCATTGTACGTCACCTGGTGGCTCTGGTATTGGCTCCGAGGTATGTACAGACGCTATGATAGACATTCGTAGCGCCCAATAAACGGCTATGGACAATTGTAAACGATGCTTCCGCTACGAGAAATGCAATAGGTAGGTCCCCAGACTAAATATCACTTGTGATTTTAGTTTGGCATTCACCAGGCTACACCAAACCACTAAACATTAATAATTAACCAAAGTCTATGTGCACCAGAGGGTAGGGTAGGTACAGTAGGTAACGTGTCCCAGATAGCCTACAACCCTGAAAGAGTCTGTTTCTGTATAGGACATCTGGATGAGGAGGAGGACATTTTTTTTTTTTTTTTTTTTTTGTCAGAATAGTCACTCAGAAAATAGACCAAATTGAATTACATGCATACTCTTTTGATCCTGTGCATTTGTTCTTATCATGATCTAGTAAAACACACAGTTCTCACACAGATGGTCAGACTCACCAGCGGTGAAACGTCAATTGGATGATGTTCCATATAGAAAGAACTTGTATACCTGATTTTTGCCATGACCTTCAATCTGGCTGGTATTGTACTTGCAATATTTTTGAGAAATAGTTAATTCAGGACTTTTGTGCCTGACGTGTCAATCAAGAAAACTTTGATCAAAGTAAACAATCTTTATAAATGAAGACGATTGATGTTATCCTTATGTTCTGAGTCTTGAAATGGTTTCTGTGTCAGCAGTGTCTAAGCTATATAGCTAGAATGCTAGATTGTCCAAGGGCGTATTCAACTTTTCAATCTAACTGATAACTTTACAGATATTTCCTTTCATAGCCTATTGCTTGGTTACCTTTACTCCACACCCCCAAAGGAGACCATTCCCAAGAAATATGTTTAGCACACAGTTATAAAGACACACAAGTGATTTTATGAAAACAATTGAGTGTCTTTTCGTATTTGAAATCAAAGTTATACCATTGAAATGAAAGAATAAATCTTCAAAGAAGAAAAGTGACTCTTAACCCTGACTTTTAACACTGAAATGAGCCGTTTTTTACAGACGGTTCGTCAGACCACCACATAAGTGCCACAATTGTGCTCTTGTACATCATCCTAAAGCTACTACTACTTACACCTCAAAGAATAATTTCAGCTGATGTCAAAATAGCATGCCATGGGCACATTTAAGTCTGTGACAATGAGGTCGGAATGTGCCCTGACTTGACACTGAAACACCAAAACGGTTAGATTTCAGCTATTTGCCTCCAGATCATCCATCAAATATGGGTCTTCACGCTGCAGGATCTGGCAGAATTTTTCCTGAGCCTTAGTCCCCCTCCGGTCTAGAATCCTAAGCAGACAGTGGTTCTTTTCTACGTCTGTGGGTTTACTCTTAATCTCCTCCCTCTCCATGGCATTCAGAACCTTTTCCTTCACCAGTGGGTTTAACAGGATATCCAAGTTCGGGAGGCGGGTTTCTAGAGCCAGCTTGTGTTTCTGGAAAAAGTCCTTGCTAATGCCTGTACAACAATCCAAAATAAGCAAAATCCAAATTAATCAAATACTAGTTTAGTGGAAGCACAGAACACCAACCAAATATTTATTTACACGATGCTTTGCTCAAATTTATATGCTTCTATATCACATACTGTAATGTTTAAACCAGACAAGCCGATAGTAGTAGAATAGTAGTAGTGGAATCACTGGCGAACATGTCCGTATGTGGGAAAGTGAGTTATGCAATATTGTGTTTTTTGTTTGTTTGTTCTGTCTAGTTTACTGTGTCCTGATGTGTGTGTGTGTATCTGTGATATGGATCCCCCTGGGTCTGCAATAAAGAATTGAATTGAATCATCAAAATATCATCACTGTGTGTGGTTGTCTACTGCACTCAGCCTGCGGCTTTGTGCGTATGGCCGAACATTGTGCCAACATCATCACTCCCACTCGTGTGATATTGCCTATATGTTCAGTTTACATTCACCAAAAATTATGAACGTGTTCATGTACTTTCGTTCAATGAACGCGTTCAGGCACAACAGTGCCCTCTTCTCATCATTTCATCATTTTCATTTCTTTGTTTTGCTTTAGATTCTTTACTAGTATCAATTTCAATTTCTAGAAGCTTTAAATCATCACAATGCTGCAGGTGACAGTAGGCCCATCAGAGTGAACTAGGAAGCATAGCTACTGAGATTTTGTTTCTAGTTTTGTTTCAACTTGACTGGTGGTTGACAGAGTGTAATTATCCATATTTGGATTAACTAATTTTGTGCAGGAGGCCGAATGCTTTACAATGCTACTTTTGGTGAAACACCAGTGAAGTTACTAGAAAAATTGGTGTTTTCACATTTTGTGTCTTGACTTCAAATGGTGTTCGGGCAGCAAAACTTGGGAATTCTGATAAAAAAGAAGAAAGAAAGATGGAATAATCTTCATAGGAGGCCTGTGGTGCTTGCCCTAATGCTCATGCAAATATAGTGGTTATTTTCTCTAAACATAGTCAGTTTGTCAGGCTGCACTATACCCTGTACTCTTCCCGTTGTCATCTTCATTTGCTATTGATTACATCAGTCTACCAGTATGTTCAAGTTCAATATCAGTGATGGACTCAATAATTATTAATTAATGATTTTCAGTTGGCAAAAATTTATGAGATGTCATTCCAATAAAAGTTCAAAAACTTCAGCGGCGGTTGAGCTACCAAACACCCCTTTGTCTTGCTGCATTGACACAGAACGACCCAACTGTCAACAACTGAACAGGACAGGAAAATGCTTGAGTTGCTTCAGTTCCATTGGTTGCCAGTTATTCATTCTACATTGAACCAAATTGTCTCATTTTATTTGTATTGCACTCTGAAATGCTATGAACTGACTGACTGACTTACTTGTCTGTAGATCTTCTGTATTTTTGACAGTAACTGTGAGAGAGAGAAAAAAAGCACAACACAGTTTAGTGGACCGTAGTCTCGCCCAATACACAATGCGGTGAACACTAGAAAAAACTTATTTGAAATAGCTGTGCAAAAGTAATCTATTTTGTCTCACACTGGACCTTGTTATGCACAAGCGCCATATGCTTTTCCAACAAAGATACATATCAGATGAAATTGTGCCCTGAACGACGCGTCAGCTAAAATAAGAGGCGTGGCGCAAGCCGTACAATTGCTTATTTGGTGATAGGGCGTATCGTTTCATGAAAGACAAACCTGATTGGAAGTGAGTGGAACGTTACAATAAAATACTCGTGGTACTCAACTTCAGTCAGACATTCATGGTACTAGGCCTTATATAAGTATTTGAAGCTTAAATTTTCTTACACGTGCATCTACCTGGCTGGGTCTAATGGTTGAACACCTGCTGGTAGAGATATCTACTTGCCTAGGAGTGTGCGCTCCTGGCTCTTAAATATTGCTCTATCATTAGTTAATTCTGAGTTGCACCCATAACACCCATGATTAAGTCCAACCTTTTTGAACGTTGTGCCAGCACATTGTTCTTTCTATTATTATTATTATTATTATTATTATTATTATTATTATTATTATTATTGTTGTTGTTGTTGTTATTGTTGTTGAAAGAAATAATTCTCCTTGGAGATATAAACTGGGCCAACAAGTCAATTAGGAAAAAGCTTAAAGACCTAGCAAATCAATTTCACCTCAGTCAATTAATCCAGGGCCCCACCAGAATCACACCATCGTCGCAAACCCAGATTGATTTAATATTTAGTAACAGGCCTGAGAGAATAACAAAAACATTTAATTTTCTAACAGGACTATCAGAACATAATTTAACACTCATATCAAGGAAATTAACAAAACAAAGGTTTATGTATAGACAAGATAGCAGAAGAACAGCAAACATCATCCCGAAGAGGCTTATTAGTGAGTTTGAATCCCAGCTTAAGCAACAGAAGTGGAATAAGATCCTGTCTACAAGGGATCTTGAAGATGCCTCTGTGAATTTAATGACTACCATCAACACGATTAAAGAAGAGTTTAGTAAAAACTAGTGCTGTCAAATGATTAAAAAAATTAATCGGATTAATCACAAAATTTTTCAATGATTAATCGTGATTAATCACTTTTAATCTCAACTCATTTCCTCTAGTAAGAATTTGGATGCTGGGGTATGGTGGATCCTTATTTTGCCCTGTAAAGGCCCTGATACTAACTAGTTGGCTTTGTTCGTCTCAAATGGGGCAATTCACACCTGTCCCCTACCCCCAAGAATTCCCCAAACATGTTGTTGGACAGTCAGGAGCTTGGCCATAATCTTTGTATAGTTGACTTGATAACCAAGCCATTTTCTATCTGAAATTGAACAACATACATGCCATGAAAGTGGAATCATATCCATCAGGATTAATCTGAGTTAATTTTTTTAATCAGAGTTATTTTTTTTGGATTAATCACGTGATTAATCAGTTAATTTTGCCAGCACTAGTAAAAACATAATATTTTCAAGAAAAAAAAACAAAATCTTCCTTGGCTTAGAGATCAAGTTTGGGATCTAATGCGCCAGAGGGATGCATTGAAAATATCACTTAAATCAGGATTAGCATGATGTGACAGGAGAACATTTCAACAACTACGTAACAAAGTTGTCAATGAATTGAAAAAAGCAAAAGCACTTTTTTTCATAAATATTATAAATGATTCCAAAGGGAACTGTAAGAAGACATGGCAAAATATTAATAAAGCTCTGAAAAAAGACACTAACAAAACAAATCATGGGTATGAATTGCAAGTACAGGGGGCTCTAACTAAGGATAAAGAGCAAATTGCTTCTGTGTTTAATAGTTACTTTACTGACTCAGTTCAAGACCTAGCATTAGGATTTGGTATAAGAGAGAAAGTCATCACATTAGTAAAAGGTGATAAACCATCATTTAACATCTCAGAGGTGTCAGACTTATTAGTGATTAAAATCCTGAAGCAGCTTAAGAACTCTAAGTCAAAAGACATCTTTGACTGTGACAGTGCATTTGTTAAACAGCATGCAAATATTCTCTGTTCCCCCATAACTCATCTGGTCAATTTATCTATTTCACAAAGCCATTTTCCTATTGCCTGGAAGACAGCAGTAATTACTCCCATATTTAAATCTGGGGACGTAACCAATGTTGCAAACTATAGGCCCATCAGCATCCTGCCTACCATCTCTAAAGTAACTGAAAGAGTTGTATGTGACCAGTTGATAGCCTACTTGGAAGGCCACTCACTATTGCACCCCATGCAGTTTGGGTTTCGGAAAAATCATTCAACGGAAACAGCTCTTTGTTACTTTATTGAGCAAATTAAATCTAGGCTTGATGGGGGAGGTGTAGTTGGTGCTGTCTTCCTGGACTTTAGGAAGGCATTTGATACTGTCAATCACAACGTCCTGCTGTCAAAACTCTCACAGCTAGATTTCTCTGCAAATGCTCTGTCATGGATGGAATCCTACTTAGACTCAAGAAAGCAGTGTACTAGGATCATAGACACATGCTCCACCCTGTCTAATAGCACAATTGGAGTGCCGCAGGGATCGATTTTAGGACCAATTTTGTTTAGTTTATATATTAATGATTTACCATTGATTTGCCCAGAAGTTCATATGCAAATGTATGCAGATGACACAGTTATTTATGTACATGCCAAAACAAGGCAACAGGCTGCATTGAAGCTAACCTCAGCCTTGAACAGAGTGTCAGACTGGCTGAATCACAACTGTCTTACACTTAATGTGAGTAAGACAGTAGCAATGTACTTCTCCATCAGGAGGTATGATGTGGACCAACAACCTGACATCTTTGTTAAAGGAGAGGTCATAAGTACTGTTGATCATTTTAAGTATCTGGGTGTAATCATTGATTCCAACCTGTCTTTTAAAAAACACATAAAAAAGATTGCTAGATGTGTCAGAGCTAGTGTGGTTAACTTTAGGCAGATTAGACACCAATTACCATTATCTGCTGCTAAACTGTTTTTACATTCAATGATTTTTTCACATCTATCTTATTGCTCCACAAGTTGGTCACAAGTAGGTGTGACTTCATTGCAATCATTAGCCAGCCTTTACAAAATGGCCATAAAAGTTCTAGATAAAAAGCCAAGAAATTTCCATCACTGTGCCATCATAGCAAAATA
The DNA here is from genome assembly GCA_027497455.2 of Sardinella longiceps. Taxonomy (NCBI): domain Eukaryota; kingdom Metazoa; phylum Chordata; class Actinopteri; order Clupeiformes; family Clupeidae; genus Sardinella; species Sardinella longiceps. Next base: position 9,466 of record JAODXP020002055.1, on the reverse strand, counting down.
TAATCTATTGTCTTTTAACAGTTTTATTTGTTTTGCAGATATGTGTTTAATGTACAAACTTATTCATGATCTTGCACCACCACCTCTTAAGCAGTGCATATTAAGTTGTAAGGATAAACCAAGGGTCTTAAGGTCCTCTGTAAGAGGTGATTGTTATGCAGACTATAGGAAGACCTCCTTTGGTCAGTCAGCTTTTTCTGTTGTTGAAAAATGGAACTCAATTCCTGTTCATATTAGAGATAGTACAAGCTTCAACCAGTTTAAACTATCCCTGAAAGCATGGCTGAAGATGAATCAAAGATGTGATCATTAACATATGTGCTGCTATACTGTCAGGTGTCATGTGTGGTTATGTATACATTGGGGGGGGGGGGGGGTGCTGTGGTTGAGCATGTTGCTTTATTATGTCTTATTGTGGTTCTATAGTATGATGTGACTGTGCAGTGGTGTGACTGCTCTTAGTGTGTAACTGTTGTAAGGGCATGCATTGTCCATGTTTTAATGTGTGTATTTGTTTGATAGCTTCCTGCCCAGGGACCACAGGTGCAAAATAGCTTGTAGCTAACTCTGGTACTGGAATTGTCCTGTACATGGTCCCTGTCAACTAAATCAATAAACTAAACTAAACTAAACTAAACTTGTTGTTGTTGCAGGAACGTCCCAAAATCAACTTCAGAGCTTCATGCTGGTAAATAAATATTTCTATATTTCTACTACTATTTTGAAAATAGGGCCCACAGTCTTTTGCATTTTTTTCCCCTTTCTTTTCTATTTTCTTTCTCAGGGAACAACAGTGTAAGTAAGGAGTGAAGAATGCAACTAAAGAGTTAAAAATTGTATTTATTCTAATTAAAATTACAAAAGTACTGCTCTTGCTTGAAACATCTTACCGGCTGTTTTGAAGTGATGGACAATTTCCGACATGCACTTGATGTTCTCTGTGAAGCTCTGCTGAATCAAGGAATACATGCGTTCCTGCTCCATGCGGTACAGTTGCTTCTGTTGTTCCATCTCCTCCTTCATACGCTGCATCCGCTCTTCATAGCTTCGTCGCTCATTTTCCAGGGTGCACTGCAGGTCCTTTCGACGTTTAATTGCAGCTTTGACCTTCTGCTCCTTCAGGGCAGCCTGTTTTCTTGCCTCTGGGAAATGTTTTTTGGGTTGGAGGAGGTGATATGCAGGGAGAAACATTGCGGTGGCTCAACTAAGAAAATGACAGCTCCGAAAATACGGCACTTTTGAGGTAGTGATAAAAACAATAGAGAAAGATCACCATCACCTTATCCGTTAACATTGATGATCCCTCCTAAAACGTGGAAATTTATTTTTCAAAGGTAAGCCCATCTTAAGCGGAATGTTTCCTGATAGACTACAATATGATCAAGCAGACCGAATGCGTAAGACGCAGCAGCCAAGGTTGTAACCTCGTGCCAAATGTTTTAATTGGTTTACTACGAACAGTAGCCTAATAATGAAACATTAAGTGAGGGCGATAATTTGTTCACTTCACACAAAATGTCTTGGAAAGCTATGACAAATTGTAGTAGTGTCTAATCCATTGTCTACTGTAGGCTAATTTAGAGATCACCTTTTTTTTTTTTTTTTTTAATCGATTACCAACAATTTTGATCGGTTAACGTTAATACGGTCAATCATCGGTTAAACGGCTATCGGTTAACATCCCTACAGCATGCATCGAGTCGATTAGTAAACTATGCTTGGATAAGGTCAGCTCAAAGAGTTTTACCGGCCATCTTTTTGTCGGCATCTGTGAGTCTCTCGTCTGCCATCAAGATGGTGTTGGCCTCAGAGTTCTTGTCCTGGAGAAACTCCTCCAACAACTCCTCCCCCTATGACACAGGAAATATAGAAAGATATGGATACGCTTGGTTTTAAAGCTGCTAAAAAACATGCACATCACGCCGCTGTTCATGGACTTCCACTGGCTACCCCTAGCTGCTCCATGTTGTCCTCAGAGTAATCAATGAATAATATTCATTTATTCATATTATATTCACATTATGCTCTGAGCCTAAGGTTACCAGTCACTCTGCTCCTCAATGGTTCACTATTTAGCATGGCCAAAAAGGTGGTGGGTCATGCTGTGTCAAATGGGCCAATGGCTCTGACTTGACCCCCTCAAGAGTTGGCTGATTCTCAGATATTATGTGCCCACCCCTCTCAAGGATACTGTAGGTGTGCAACATTATTGGTCAGTATCTCAAATGTTTCTATGAAAACCATACCTTTGAATGCACCCTCTCCCTATTCCAAAAAATAGAGCATTTTTGGCAACTTCAAACTGTTACACCAGCAGAACTGTTGGAGACTCAACCACAGGCTTTTGTATTTAAATAGTCCAGGTACTAAACTGTCTCTGCAAACTATCAGAAGCTTGCCATTTCTCACATCTGTGAAATCCTCAAACATGGGTTTGTTTTGCAAAAGGTGTCAATGATAAGGAGCCTACTGGGAAAATAGTGTTGGTTGTAAACCCATGTTTTTCAATTTTGTGCAATAGTCCACTTGTCCACAGACAACTTATAACTGATGAATCTAACTTAACCCCTTTACAGTATCTTAGGATCATGTTTAAAGTCAGAAAAAATGAAACAGTCCCCTTACTTTAGGACCTGAAATGGCCATGTGAAACCCACAACATTGATACGGTTGAGATAAGTTACTACCCTTATCACATGTCTGAAAATCGCAATCATGAAAATCTACATTTTTGAGAAAATGTACACTTTTTATGGCCATTTTGTCATAGATGGCATTCACCTTTTCCCACTTCCTAGAATAATGAAATTTCACACCTTGCTACTCTGGCCCCAAGTGCAAGGAACGCGCTTTAGGGGGGCCCAGCTTGCAAAAGGTTGAGAACCCCTGCTCTAGACACACTGAGTGGCACTTTAATCAGTTTAAAGGTAAGAAATAATCCATTCTTTCAAGAAATGACTAGTTCTAATAGTCTGAACTAGTGGCTTGTTTACTAAAATCATATTTTAAGACTGCAAATAAAATATTAATTAATTATTTTATGACTACAACTCAAATCTAACACTCATTAGGTCATATCTATATTTATAGAGTATAAAGTACTAAAGAGTTGTCAAAAAACTTGAAATATATGTGTTATTATTTTTAAAATTTAAGTTTTAAAACTTCAGAAAATAATGAAATGTTTAAGTTAATCCGTTTGCTGAAATATTTTGAGTACATTAAACTGTTGGGGATAACAGTAAAAATGAATCCAAGATTGAATCCAAACTGAGTAGAAAACCCCTGCAGGATATGCCATCAGATCCCGTATAGCCAGAACAAACTCCAATGCAACTGCACAAATTAGTTGGCCTGCCCTCAACCATGGTTCAACTATAGTTTCTCAGTTGGGACAATTTAGATGATACATTCAGGCCAACTTTTGACTCAAAACTTTCAAAATGAATTTGGAGGAACTTGCTTAGCCCAGATTACATTGCAACCAACCATTCTGATGTAATTGAATGCAAAAATCCTTATGAGACACACAAATTGGGGGTTGTATTTTTTTACAGTGTAAAATCTGAAAATCAGCCAATTCTGAGGGGTCAAGTCAGAGCTTTTGGTCCATTTGACACGGAATAACCCTGCTGTAGGGTGAATGCAAACACAAATTCATGGACGCACCCACACATACAGCACAAATAATACATTATATGTATTGATATAACCTGACACATCTCTCTCTCTCTCTCTCTCTCTCACACACACACACACACACACACACACACACACACACACACACACACACACACACACACACACACACACTCACTCACTCACTCACTCACAGAGAGAGAGAACGAGCGAGCCCTCACCTTCATTCCTTTATTGCCATGTTGCCTGTATCTGGCCACCATGGCATCTCTGTCGCAGCAGTAGATCTCGTAGCCTCCTGCCTTGGCATAGGTGCCCTGCTGAATGTTGGCGGCCATTGGAGCATACAGGTCAAAGAGAAGATTCCGGCACAACCTCTCAGAGGCTTCCATGTTCTCATAGATCAGCTGCTCATAGAACTTAGCCACTTTATCCTGTCAAGGAAAAACATGTTTATAGTCAATTAATTCCTGAATATGAACAACAGCAGCAACAAAAATAATAATAAATACCAATGGAATTCAGCCTTTACAGTAAGAAAAAAAAAACCAACAAAAACAGAACACTTGCCTGCAGATGTGTCATGTACATTCCCCCTCGTCCTTGAAGGAACGTTTGAGAAAATGCTTTGTTGCCATGGCTTCAAGCCGCTGGAATTCCACTGACAGCGGTTCGAGATCAATGGGGAAGTTCTTCTTTAGATCCTCCATGCCTTCTTCAAAGAGACGGAATCCCTCGTTCACAGCCGATTGGTTCTCCATCTCTGCCATGGCAACCACAGCGTTCTCCAGACAGGGAACACTGCCACTGTTGATGGTGTCTACGTAGATCTTCACAAGATGGCTGAACCCTAGAAACAATTGTTTCAGAGGTTATTCAATCTGAATATGGTAGAATTCAGATTAAGGGTCTTCGACAGGTAGTTCGGGAGTCTAGACTATCACCATGGAAAATAGAGGCAATAAAGATCAGACAATTGTTCTCCCCACAAAATAAATTGACACTTTAGATTAGTGTTTGCATTACTTCATGAGTGTGTAAGATGATAAAAGCCATTTATCCCCTGGAATTCCAATGATACTGATGTAAAAATCAGTGGTAAAGTAGCTCTTGGATATGTCTTGGATGATTTTGTCAAAGGAGCTCTCAAAGAAAAAAAAAAGGACAACCTGGGGAAAAAGCATATTCATGTATGTCATCTTAAATTCCTGAACATCATGACATCAGTTTTCCTGAGTCACTTTGGTAAAATTCTTGAATCATAAAAAAAAAAAAAAAAAAAAAAAAAAATCTTGAATCATCCTTGTTATTTGCAAAACAGTAAGTGCATTTTGAAATACATGACAAAAAAACCCAGTCTCTTGCTCAAAATTCTAAAATTAATATCAAAATCTGTGAACATGTCATGCCATCATGAGGACAAGTCCTTTCATCATCGTGTGTGAATGAAACATGTCAATGTTGGCAATGTGTACACATGAAGAGTATTCTGATGTAAACTATGGTTATAAATCTTTAATGAACTATAAAGTTTTGGTGATAATTATCTTAAGTTGTAAATGACACCTTAATGTATGTGAGAATTGATTGGACAAAATTGGTACAGCTGTGTTTGCACTGCAATTCCTTTACAAACCATGTCATTGCACTAAAGAAAGGAAAAGACAGCACTACAGCACTAAAAAAAGCTAAATGTCAACATTTTGACACTCCTTTGGTAAAACTATATATGCAGTGCTGCAGAAATTGCAGTTCAATCTTCGTACACTTTGGTTACATGCATTATCTTGCTTATATGCCTCTGTCGTTGACATATCATGACAATATGTTCAAGCATTTTGCATAACGACTTATACAATAACCTAATGCCTGTCTGTCATGGAGTGTGAGACTATTTAGAGAATTGCACACACGTTTGCACAACTGTTTTTTTTTCCGATGTGCACAATAATGCAAAGATTGGACAAGTTGTTTTGAGAATTTCTTTTGTGATCTGAGAAATCTACCCAAAAAACTGAGAAAAATGTAATTGACTATCTGATCAAAAGAAGGATTGTGACTCACGGCTCCCATTGACCTTGTGGCCTCCCTGTACAGTCTTCACACGGCACTCTGCAAAGATGTAGCTGCAGAAACGGTCGGCAACTCTCCGAAATTCAGGGTCAAGGTCGGTCTCTGCCATGGAGGTCCAAGTTCATCATTTTGCTAGCCTCAGTCGGGAATGGGAAGGTGAAGCACTTCCGGGTCGGGAAGAAGTTCCGTATGCACATGCCTCGGAAGGTTGTACATACTCGCCTTAGGATTCCAGCCTGTAGAAACATTTTAGTTTTTTTTAATTAATTTATTTTATTTTAAGATGTCATTTAATATTGTCATTGTATCATATTTAACTCTTGGCAATTCTACTATTTTTTGTATGCAGTACAGAGTGACCAAAAACATAAAGAAGATCAAAAGTGCAACCAAATCGAACCGCTCTTGAGCTGCAGGGCGAAGTCCAAGTACTCCGTCCTCACTCATGTCTCGACCCGCCGATCTTCCTTTCCAGAGTGAAGTCCCGTACGGCCCAGACGAAGGTGGGAAAGAAGCGGACAAACTCGCAGTCCTCTGGCATCTCCTCATCGTACTGTTTACTGCCACCTGCAGACTTCACACGAATTTGATTGGTCAACTCCGTCACATAGCTGTGATTGGTTAAGGAAGAATGAAGTCAGTGATTTCCCATTCATCATACACAAGCAAGTGACAAGGTGTGTTTGAGTGTGAGTGTGAGTGTGTGTGTGTGTGTGTGTGTTGGAGCAATTTGTGTGTTATTAGAGGAATAATTCAAAACTACAATGAAACTTGGAGCACAACAGCATCATACAATATTGTTATTATTACCTCCGCCAAGGAGGTTATGCTTTCGCTGGTGTGTGTGTGTGTGTGTGTGTGTGTCTGTCTGTATACAACATAACTCGAAAAATACTGCACGGATTTGGATGACATTTTCGGACAACGTGTGTATTGGGACAAGGAAATGCTGATTCGATTTTGGTGGCGATCGGTGACCCAGAACACCATCTGTGACCACATTGTCTTGGCGCAGGTCTGCACTCTTTGAGCGCTTTTCTAGTCGTTAACGCTAATGGCATCTTAAACGCAGTATTCTATGCGAGTGTCTCGTGTTATTGCAGATTGTCAGTCATGCAGACCTCTGAAGCAGTAGTGAGAAATGGAAATAAACTGTTGGCTGATGGTGTTTGAAGTCAAAGAGAAGGATACTGGAGCTTCTCTATGGCCTGGTTGTCAATGGTGCCTCTGCTGTTGTAAACCATTGTGCTACTCAGCAGCACAGCCAGACAGAAGATCCAGGCATCGTTTTTCGAGTCGCCCTAGGAAAACATGAGATTTCATGTCATTGAAAATCTTTCAACGGATTGCACAGTACAGTATGTGCAAATATACTGTACATGCAAACATGCATTACATACTCACACATAGAAACTACAGTGCATACAAACTTACAGTGGAATACTTGCATGCAGTTCACACAATAGAAATCAAAATACTTTTACTAATAGCTAATTAATCCCTCTGAGCTCCGAGTTCATATTTTAAACCAGACTTGAGTTCATGCTGATATTTTACAAATATAAATTACAGTCGAATTTCACACAGCAGTAAACACAGTGTATAGCAATCCTGTATACACATATAACAACAATGTCTTGAATGCTGCTTTCCTGACCTTGTCTACATCACCCAGTCCCTCAGTGTCCAACAGCACCAGTGTGTGTCCTGAAACAGAGACATTCCATTGCATAGATAAACATTAGTGTTCCATTGCCATTCCCTATGTGATAAAGATCAGTGTTCCATTGTGACTGGAGTTCCTTCCCACTTCCTGGGTCACACAATGTTGCTATGGTGATAGCAGGAAACGCACACCTGCGCCGACCTCTGATGTATGGAAGCGAATGAAAGTATTTGAATTTGAAAGATCGCCAAAATATGCTGTCAGAACTGGTGTGTGGATGACTTAAGTGTGGACACTGTAATTCGTATTAATTGAAGCAATAAATATGTTGTTATAGTCAGAAATGTATAGTATAGTTCTAGGTGTAAACGCCCCTCAATGCTACAAACAGTAGGCTACAACTTTGCGAGCTTGGGTACCTTTAAAACAGAGAAAATGGAAACCTGTATTTCTGTTGACAAAGTAAATATGCTAGTTTTTGAATCGGCAAGAGATCAACAGATTTTCTCACCTTTATTAAAGGGGTGAGGCACACACCACATCCAGATGCCCTTTGTCTTAGACTCAATGGTGCTTCCTAGGGCAAAGCCTGAGGAAAAAAATAAAACAATAACTTTTGTGTACCATCTGTCAAAACATTTATCATATTTAATCTAAACAAACAACACCCCGCCCAATCCCAACCCAACAGACATTTGAGTTATGTTCCAACACATACCTTCTTCTGAAAGTTCCCTCCTCAATCAACCTAGTTTCATTTTTGCTTTCTATTTTCTTATGTGGATGGAGTTTGGAATGTTATGGCTTACTGACCTAGCTGCGGCGATACAGACTTGCAACACAAGCTGGACAAGTGTACTGTATGTAAGGTAGCCATGGCAACATACTGGTATAAAACAATAAGTGACCTGACAACTCTTCAACAAGTGTGTACGTGTGTCTGAGTAACGAATTGGCAGCTAATGTAATCGCTGCCAGATCACTTTTCGTGTGTACAGTATGTGTACTAAATTATCTCTATTTTTTTTTTTTTTGGAAACAGCAGCACTGACGAGGATGAGCAAACAAGGATAGTTGTTTTGTATTATTATCAGGGAAACACACCGTCCTTTAGTCTAGAAATCTAGACGCACCCTAGCGGCGGCAAATTAATTTGCTCAGCCTGTACGTCCAGTAGCAAGCCATAGGGAATTTGATTGGATGACGCTGTTGGTGACATCTAATCACAACGCTCTATGTTTTTAGGACGGGCCTCGCCGATCTTGTTCGTTCCAGCGATTGGCCATGTAGGCTATCCTGTTGCGTCCAAAAGTAGTTTGAAAGATAGCAGCGTTGTTCAGCCCACGATTGAGTTAGGTCTATCTCTCGATGCCAGGCTATATATTTCAATGATATAGGATGGCCTGTCAGGCTAACTGTCCTCATGTTTTACATTGAATTACAAAATGTGTTTCCACACCACAGGGCATCATTGGCTACAGTTACATGCAGTAGGCTATATTCTGATTTTAAACTCAATATAAACAGAATTGAAACTAATCATTCTTTAAAACAGAATATCCCCTGCATGCAACTTTGGCCATTGACTCAACACTTGTAAAATGATGACCTCATTTACCTGATTGCTTAGAGGCAAGTCGGTTCATGAGGTAGGATTTGCCAGTGCGGTAGAGCCCCACCACGGCCACTACCACCACCGGCTGCTGGATCCCCCGAAGGAGAGCGAGAGACGACTCCACCGTCTGAAGGCCATTGTCTGTGTTCTCAATCAGGCACACAGGTGCAGGCATATGGGGCAGACCGTTGCTGGACATAACTGGCTGGCTGAACTACCAACACTGAAATAACACACAAGAAATAACAAAATACTGCTTCAAAAAGACACATATTTGCTTGTTTAGTCAAGGCAATTTAGTCAAGGTAATTATATGATATGATATTATCCTCTATTTATCCTGATATTATCCTCCATCACTTTTAATTAATTGGGTGTTGATTGTGTAAGGCAGGGTTTATAAATTGGAATAAATAGACTCATATGAAATGGAAGAAGAAGGTAATTCATTTTGAAAACATCATCAGATTTAT
>JAODXP020002054.1:10000-12500 GCA_027497455.2 Sardinella longiceps | reverse complement strand
TGAATGTCTGTGAGTGGATTCTCAAGCTATGCGTGTGTATGTGTGTGTGTGTGTGTGTGTGTGTGTGTGTGTGTGTGTGTGTGTGTGTATGTCTATGCATACATGTAAGTCTTGGCGACCCATGGTGACATGACTCACTGTCAAGTATTTGAGTGTGTGGTGACCATGTCTCTGCTATACTGTGCTTTGTGAGTGTGTGTGTGTGTGTGTGTGTGTGTGTGTGTGTGTGTGTGTGTGTGTGTGTGTTGTAACTGTTGTTGACCTGCAGTATTAGCAACATTGTGTGTGTGTGTGTGTGTGTGTGTGTGTGTGTGTGTGTGTATACAGTGTGTGTATAAGTGTGAAGCGTCTCGACATACGCTATCCCTTTAAGGGTAGCGTAGGCCTCTCTTCTAAATGAGAATGGGTTTGTTCTGCTACCCCGGGGGCAAAAGGGGTAAATAATTAATCACTCCTGCTCCTACCCACTCACACACACACACACACACACACACACTTTTGCTCCTACCCACCAGAGACTGCTGGAGACAGGAGTGCAGCATGCCACTACAGCAGAACAGGGACTTCCTCAGCCAGGCTGCATCAGAAGGATCATAGAGCGTCTGGATGATGTTCATGCTAACGCTAATGTAGTTTTATGAAACAGGACGGCTCTATGCTAGATGCTAATATTGAGCCTCATGCTAATGTAGCTTTATGAAACAGGAGGGCACAAGCAGGACGCCTCTATGCTAGATGCTAATCTTGAGCCTCATGCTAATGTAGCTTTATGAAACAGGACAGCTCTATGCTAGGTGCTAATCTTGAACCTCATGCTAATGTAGCTTTATGAAACAGGACGGCTCTATGCTAGGTGCTAATTCAACTTCAGCTTTGTATAACTAAGCAGCCCCGAACTATCTAATGTGATATATGACAGCTAATGTAAAGTCAGCTTCATATAGGCTAACAGGACACCCAATGTTGAGCCTTATGATATAGATAAGGTAATTTTACCTTTGTGAAACTGGACAGCATCATATTAAAGTTATGTTGGAAAGAATTGGGCTGAGGCTAATGTAACTTTGTCTGAATAAACATGGACAGCTGTATGAAAATGTTTAGTCTCAAGCTGAAGCTAACAATAAATCTGTTAGATGAGAGTGGTAAGTCTCAAGCTAAAGCTAACACTGAATCAGTTGGATGAGAGTAGTTAGCCTTTTGGCAAGGATAAAGCTAAATTGAGCTAGATCACAATGGTTAGCCTCATGCTAAAGCTAACACTGAATCTGTATCAGTATCAGAATCAAATATGATAAAAAACCTCATATTGGGGATACTTCAGTATATGTAAACACAGCCAGTGTGGGGAAGGCTTTAGACACACACATGTGCATCATCTCCAACACGGGTAGCCCTACTGAGGCCAGACCACAGAAAGTGCCATGTGGGATGGAGACGTGTGTGTGTGTGTGTGTGTGTAGGTGAGTGAGAGAAAGACATCCATACTCACTCACACCCACACATACACATACATAACATACACACTGGTTACAAGGTAATATCAAGATTCATTATGTTTGTTTGTCTTGTTACACATATGTCATACAATATATGTATATATATATATGTATGTTTTGTATGTCATTGCTTTGGCAATAATGTTATTGTGACATTCGTGCCAATAAAGCCTATTTGAATATGAATTTGAATTTGAGAGAGATAGAGAGAGAGTGAGAGGTGTGTAAATCTTATGCTATTTGTCAAGTGTCGTCTTTCAATGAACAAGATGTCTGGGTCTGTTAGTCATTTAATTGTGGCCGATCTTTGATTTGTACCACAAACAGATATGCCAGATTGAGAAGACGGTCCTCTCTGCACACACACACACACACACACACACACACACACACACACACACACACACACACACACAGTTTTGAAAGGCTTTGTAAAACACATGCACAGATGGGGTGAGTCACAGATTGCTCAGAATGTGGCTTACTGTAACAGACAACAAGTCTGCTGTCATTCACTCTCTCTCTGTATCTCTCTTTCTCTCTCTCTCTCTGTATCAACCTCTCTCTGTATCACCCTCTCTCTCTGTATCTCTCTGTCTCTGTATCTCTCTGTCTCTGTGTGTGTGTGTGTGTGTGTGTGTGTGTGTGTGTGTGTGTGTGTGTGTGTGTGAGTGAGTAGAGTGAGAGAGAGAGAGAGAGAGAGAGAGAGAGAGAGAGAGCTAAAGAAAGCAGAAGTAGTAAGTAGTTTTCTGATCAGTCTTCCTGCAGTAAGATCAAAGCTGAGATAAGAGATGGAATGCCCTGCCGTCTGCCCCCTACACACACACACACACACACACACACACACACACACACACACACACACACACACACACAGAAGGAATGGCTCTGCATTTCAACTTTCCACTCAACTTGCAGTGTCTCCTCTGGCAGCGTAGCAGCTGAGGCCGCGGTGGAGACAAAGACAGTGTGTCGTATGCAGTTAGCTTGAGAACATGGCT
>JAODXP020002053.1:0-25847 GCA_027497455.2 Sardinella longiceps | reverse complement strand
AGTCTGAAAGACTGGCAGAGTATGGTGCTCCTCCACCCATGGAATAGACATCAATGCACAGAAACACTTGTGGAGACTGGGTTTCTCTCTCCTGTCAACTTGGCACATCATAGACAAGAGATTTAATATGACTCAAAATGATATTGATATGATTAAGCATTTAAGCTAGGGGCAGTTGGATATAAAAGGGGTCTGTATGTTCTGTAAGCCAGTTGAGTGTTTCAGTAAAGTTCAATTCAGACTGAAGATCCACAACGAGATGAGACGGTTTAAGAGAGTAGTTGCAGTGGTGTGAATTAATAATCGCAGGTTGCTACAAGCCGTTGAGCTGTTGGCCCGTTGTCAGTCATTGTTGACTGCCTTGGTAGCCTGTATGTTATTGTTTACACTTTGTTGCACAGCTGTGTTGGAGCAATATGTCTTAAATAAGTCTTAAAACTGGTTGTGTTGTCATAATACTGGTCTACTCATATGGAATCAAATACAAAAGCACAAGGGTTAATACTGTAAAAATTACTCATAATTAAGTCTTTGTAATAAAGAATATGTTCCCTATTTTAAAGTTGTGTCTGTTCACATTTAATTCACAATTAATTTGGCACTTAATAAGCCTCATGTGTTCCCTAATCTAAAGTTACCTCCTATTCACACTTAATAAGTGCATTACAGCACAGAGTACACAGCAAACACACATCCAATTTAGCACAAATATGCTACAAATATCACTTTTTATTGGTGAATATGACATAGCAAATCTTTCTTGGCTCCTGGAAAAATAAAATCTCAACTAAAAAAACCCCCCGCCAAATTAATTGTGAATTAAATGTGAACAGGCACAACTTTAGAATAGGGAACATATTCTGCATTACAAACACTTAATTATGAGTAATTTGCACAGTATTATCCCTTATAGTTTTGTCTCTAATTCCATATGAGTAGACCAGTATTATAGGGGTGAATAACTGCTCTTGTGTTACCACCCCTTTACAAGCTCTGTACTGACCCATGCTTATTTAGATCATAATTCATAAGCAACAACTTACTTACTAGCTATTAATAAGGGGTAATTAGGAGCTTATACAGGGGAAATTCTTAGTTAACGGTTTATTATGGGTAGAAGTCTTGCAGAATAAAGAATTAATTAGTGTTTTATAATGAGTAATAAATAGCTAGTTTGCTACTAATATACATGTTAGTAAACAGCTAATTGATAGTGAATATGTGTGTCTTAATATAAAGTGTTACCGAAAGTTCTTAGTCGGTTTTCAGATGTCAATTTGACCTGTTTGTGACAGCTTTCCATGGCTGATTTGATTGTCTAGGTTAAATAGAATTATTTTACGGAAGAGAACATTATGGAAGTCTGTTTCATAATCTCACACATAGGCTGGGTTACTCGCTCTCATACCAAGCAAGAAACAGGCTGAGAAAACGGCAGCTATGAAGGATTGTTTTTTTAGGCTTATAAACAGGATAACATCAAAGCTCTTAGGTGGCAATAGCCTAATCTATCATTTTGTAGGTTGATTACACTTTGTTTGAGTTAAGATTTACACTAAATATTTAATCTAACTGCTAGGCCTGACTGATCTTTCCTGATGCGGCGTAACATGGGGGTCAATGACGCAGTCTGCGCTTCCTCGTGCCCGTATGTGCATGTGTGCACTTGTGACCCTAGCGACTGTTGCATACTTGCGTTGACTATAATAGCTTCACGACCGTTACACTAAAGAAAATGCTGAAAGGGTTTGCAGAACAAATGTTTAGGAACTTTTGTTGATATGGCAAGACATTTAAAATAAATGTATTGGCTACATTACATTTGAATAGATTTTTTTTTTAGTTATTTAAGAATTTTTTTTGTTTGTTTCCCAGCCCTACATGTACACCGAAAATAATTCAGTTATTCCTTACTTGTAATGAAGAGTAAAACATCCAGGATTTTGATAATACATTCCATCCATGATTTCAGATGTTCTCCAACGTCACTTTTAACTAACAGTTTGCAGCAGGTGTCCAACACTTGAGTCAGTGTTTTCTCCTGCAACCAAACCAGCTTTTTTCCATTGTTCATTGAGCTGTGCGATTCTTTTTTTTCTTCCTCCTGAAAACACATCCGATCTCCCCTGCAAGTAATAAAAGAAAACAAATGCATTGGTGAACTTGTCACATAATCTCTCATTTTATCTAAAAATAAATTAAAGAAACAATTATGATGCACAGGTATCATTTAAAGACAAAAATGAATAAAAACAAACAAAATAAAATACAATAGGGAAAGAAAAGAGCACTAAAATAATATGTACATATAGCCTTTACAATTACATTTCACACTTCATTTAAAGGAGACATAATATAATATATTATTATACCTCTTTTTAAACAAGTTTACATAAATCTTTGACCTCCAAATACTGATCTATGAAGCACCACGTAGGGCTGGGCGATATGGCAAAAAAAGTTATCACGATTTTTTTTCTCAGATTGAACGATCTCGATTTTTAATCACGATCATGAATGATATAACGTAACACCCCCCCCCCCCCCAAAAAAAAAAAAAACAAAAAAAAAAACAAAATAAATTCTAAAATTTATTCATAAACTGTCTTTCAAATGAGTATAGCATAAACATGATACACACATTAATTTCTACCAGACAAGGTGAAATATGGTGTGATGCATACAATGTATGAGCATACTGTAATAACCTGCAAGTTTGTGTGATAATGATGTTTTGTTATCTGTTAAGTTTCCTAGGTTGCTATGTGCCTTTTTTGGGGAATTAAGGGGTGGAGTTTAGGTGTGCCTGCGTGTGTGTGTGTGTGTTTGTGTGTGTGCGCGCGCGCAGGTGCGAGAGAGTGAGTGTCAGAGAATTGGGAGAGAGACAGTAGCGTTGCCGCTGTGTTGGAAGTTCTAAAAGCGGGAGCTGTGGCTAAAACAGCAACTCGTTCTTGTTGTATGTGTCTACAATAAAGAAAGGGAGGTTTACCCTGTTAAACCGTGTCCAGCAGTAGGCCATCACAGTACTTTAATTCAGGGTGAAATGCATTTATTGTTTCCATTCGCTCTGCAGGAGGCTTTCATTTTAATGACGAGTTGATTTCATGTTAGACAAAGATAGTCTTTGCGTCTGCATAAATACTATAGAGGACGGATGTCCAACACTCCTGGAGTTGAAGATGACAAAACGTCGGAAAAAACTTTTATGTCTCGCATAAGGGTGAATGGGAACCGTAGATAAACGTTGCAAGCGCTGTGCCCCATTATTTCTCCCTTCCTTTTACCGTCAACAACACTCTTGCAATTTAATGATTTTTTTTAACGATCGCGCAAGACTTTCACTTGTGGCTGTCCGTTTACCAACATCTAACTATGGAATGCTCCCAGAATTTCCTAAAGACGATAGAAATACGTGTGTCTTCATAAATACCCGAAACGACGGCTAAGTTCTCTCTGGTAAAGTTAGGCTTGCTCAAAGCGGTGCAGGGAACTTGGATTGTTAGCAGCAGTCGGCGCGCACCGTTCCACATGTTACGCACATGATCGAGAAAATATGCGCACAGCTGATCACCGTGATCGAACTTAATTTGATCGCGATCCCTAATCGAGATCGCATAATCGCCCAGCCCTAGCACCACGCTTGAAAATATCCCTCAGATTTAGCATCACCTGCATCTTTCCCTTCTGTTTCTGTCCCCCTCAAAATACTGTTTCCTCATTATTATTAAACAAACATTCTCATTATGTTCTCATTTCAGTTAGCCAATGAGAACATAGCTATTTGTTTACAGCAGCACTCCCATGTGAGAATTGGCTAATCTGACAAAGATTAGCTATCTTTGCTAGCTCAATTAAATGTCGACAGAGGCAAAGATAACTGTTAAAAAAATATAATCACTTGTGAGTATGTGTACATCCAATCAGCTCTAAAACACACCACCATGAACAACTATATTTGTGTTACTTAAATTTGATCGTCACATTATAGCAACTTGTCTCTGTTTAGAATGTCTGATAAAGTGGAGCTACCAGAGCCCGTTTATGGAGAGTCGGATCACTCCCTATTAACACCATTCAACCGCCTCCAACCTGCAATTCCAATGGCAATTCCGCTAGGGGCGGTTGCGGGCATGTCCTAAAAGAATGGGGGCCTATGGAGCTAAATGCTAAAATATTTTTTTCTACACATTGGTATCCAAAATATCAGATTGTATTTTATTTTAAAACAACGTGGACAACGATTACACCGAAAAGTGAAAGGCCTGAACACCTACGTCCACCATGTTTCTCATACTGAGAGCAGTTTTCACCTCAGACTCACTAGCATTATGCTACTCTATTCAACTGAATGGCCTTAGACAGCCATTCATTTTGGACTGGCTCGCGTGCGCCCTCTCGTTGCAGTACCGCTGGAAGTATTTTGAGAGTGATCGTTCTCCCCTTATTAAAATTTTGGTAACACTTTATTTTAAGTGTTCTTCTACTATTCTGGATTTATTCAGAAAGTATACTAGTGGGTTATACATGTTCTATTTTTGTAGGTACTACTACTTAATAACTAGAGATCAAGGCTTATTGCGGCATTATTAGGATTATAACAGGAATAAAGGCCTAATTAGTTATGAACAAGAAATTTGTGAATACATGCCTAACAAATGATTAATGTTGCCTAACACATGCCTTACAAGTCACTAATGCAAGCATTAATTAGGTATGTATTAGTGGCTAATATGTGAAGTGTTGCCAAAATTTTCTCTGGAGCTACCATCAGTGGGTTAGGGTTAGCTTCTCGTATCAGATGTTATTGACAAGGATGGCTTGAATGAGGAATCACTTGACTGTATGCCTGTCGAAGATTGAAGTGAAGCTCAAGACTGGTATGTTACGTCCACTTTCTCATTTGCCTGACTCCATAGGTTGAGGTGACAATTACTTCTTTCCTTCAACTACATTTGGAAGGGTGCAGATCCGTGCATGAGTTGAGAGGCTGAAATAATGACGGTACATTGACTGACTCATAGAATTATGGACCGACTGACCGACTATCTATAGGCGCTATCTGAACTTTTAGGGTATTACAGCGTCACAGTATGCCAAGCCAATCAGATTGACTTGGCTTACTGTGACGCTGTAATATGGTTGACGTCCAAATGGCTCACTGTAGCATGCATTTGCTTAATCAAACTGATACACAGAAACTGCATGGATATTTTTTTTGCTTGGAGTTGTTGTAGAAGCATCAGGGACTCTAATAGGAACGCACAATCACGTAAAAAAGTTTTTTTTTTTTTTTGTATAATAGGCCCCCTTTAAAAGCCATTGATAGCATATGATCTCTTAACCTGGCTTTAAAAGCACCACTAGTTGGTGTGGATCTGATGTGGAAAAGCAGGTTGTTCCACAACTTGGGCCCAGCTACTGAAAAAGCACGGTCACCTGTATTTTTTAACCGACTCTGAGGTACTGAGAGCAGTGGCTTATCTGAGGACCTCAGATTTCCGGGAGGGTAGTGAAAGTGAACAAGCTCATTTAAGTATTGAGGAGCCTATCCATTTAAAGCTTTGAAGACAACAGGAAGAATTTTGTAATCAACTCTAAATTTAACTGGTAGCCATTTCAGGGCTTTCAATTCTGGAGAAATATGATCTGGGGCCACACAAAAAAAAATCCTGGAGGGAATCATTAGAAACTGTCTATAACTGAATGAGGAAGTCTTTCTTACTGTACCTTTCCGTTTCTGAGATGCTGATCTTGGAGCAAAAAGCAGCAAGACGGAGAATGACCGCTATCCCCTCAAGGAGGGACAGAGTGTGGACATGCATGCAGTTATTCAGCTCATTGATAAGTTCCTCTAGTCTCTTCTCCACAGCCGCCCACAATGAGCTTTTTTTCTTCACTTCCAGCACACTGACAGGAATAGAGATCCCTTTCATCAACACAATTTGTTCCTCAATATGCTATGATTATTCATGTTTATATTATATAAATTCAGGATGGCAGGCTAATAGAGAATGGTACTCACACTGATTGTGATTTTGCTACGCCGTCTGAGATTAAAGCCAGTGACAATTTCTGTCTTTTAGTAGTTATTTCATTGATGTCTCCACTGTGTTCAGAACTGTCAGACAAGACTCCATCAGTCATCTGTAAGATGGCTCTCCTTTCGGTCCTGAGAGCAGCCCATAAACACATCTGCACAATCTGAAAGAATCGTACCCAATTATTTGTTACTTATCTAAACACACAAAATTGAAGTTAGAAAATGGTTACATTAGAGATGTACCGATATGGAATTTTAGGGCCAATACAGAAAATTATTGGCTAGTTGTGGCCGATACTGATCCGATAACCAACACCTCTAGGTGGCACCATATGACCATGTCAAGTAAAATGTGCACTACTACTTCTCTCCTGATATCGTGCCTGATAGATCACAAAGCGTCCCTGCCCGGAGAGACATGCCTGTTCCTAGCTCTGCGTAGTTACCATGTTTCTTACTTACAAGTATTTGAGATAAAGTTTGTGGATTTTTTTTTTCTTCAAAGTTACCACAAAAAGGTTTTAGAGTTATCATTTTATTTTCTCACATGTAGCACAAGAAAGCTTATTTACATCGTCACAAATGCCTACATAGACCCACTGACAGGACAGGCTATAATGTTACCTAAACTAATTTTTTAGGTAGGAAAAAAAAAACTGACCTGAAGCATGGCTTTAATTAAAAGCGGTCTTGTCAACAATGGGTAGGGTCACATGCAGTTTTTTTTTCTTAACTGGATTGAATTGATTGTCTGATTAGATCAGGTGGAATACGTAAGGCTATTTAAATCGTGATAAAATGTCACAAAACATTTAAGCCAATAGGCATGCCTGGGGGGTATTTCATCAACCGGCCTATTCGCTAAATCACGCTAATTTCGACAAGCGGCGCTAGTTTTAGTGTGAGTTCTGTTCCATTACTCTTGCTAACAGTAATCTCAGTTGAGTTGCTGGGCTAACATATGCTCCCAAACTAACCAGCTCCGTGGCAGGTTAACTACCAGGCTTAATAAAGTGGTGTCTCAGAAAATACAGTCAGTCAGAAACACATGTCACCTAAAAAGGTTCCATACACCCGCTTAATCTTTCCCACCAAATAAAGCTTGATAGGGTTTGCAAACACTGTGACCATGCATGAATTCCCATTTTTACTAAGCTACTATTTATATTCCAGGTAGGCCTATCTATTAAGAATAATTTTAGTTACGAATTAAAAACAAATGCAAGCATCATCAAAGACGTGTCACATGCCGGCCCATCACGTGGTGGCTTCAGTTGAAGGCTACGTCTTAATTGAATGATTGATTGATTGATTGATTTCAGTCGCAGGTGCAATATTATTTCAATCTTCTCCACTTTCTGCGTTGCCAGCAGGCCTACTAATACACTAAAAAAATGTGATATTCAGTTATTTCACACAAAATCCAACACTCAACAATAAATGGACTATTTTCACCACATCAAAAATGAACACACTAGGTGTGTGGAATTGTCCTAAATGACTTCAGCCTCTAGGGGGAGACATAACAACCTGAAAATTTGGCTTCGGTGATCTGTTAGCGTCTCTGGTTAGTGGCGAGTGAGAAACTGAAAGCATTAGGCGATGGAGCACATTTTCCAGTGAGACCAATCAGCTATATCAGCAATTTGGGAATTCTTTAAGATAAATGACGACAGGAGTAAGGCACATTGTAAAATCTGTACTGCTAGGGGCTGGTGATTAAATAAGGTGGCTATTACAAACAACAGATTTGTTGTAGACGTAGCCGACGCAAAATTTTGTGGTCGCTTAGTCGTCATATTTATGAGGCTACAACATATAATTTGCATGTTGATTGCAGTTGATTTTCACTGATGCAGAGACGACCTGAAAGATTTAACTCGACTCTTTAGAACACTGCAATTCCCTGCCGGATGTGGAGGGGGCAAATAGCTCGTAAATAGCTCGTAAACTTGAGACCGCTATTATCTCAAATCTATTCTCAGGCAAAAAAAAACCTTTTGGATTTTGGTGCTGCTTCAGAAAGCACAATTCCAACATTAGCCTAGAACTATGCATCAGAAGCAATGCAGATTGCGTCTCTACAGCTCTGCAGAAAAGTACTGTGTGTGAACGCCTATCCAGCCTGTTTTTGTTGATGGTGTAGGCTAAATGGAGTTATTTTCTCTGATGGAGAAAGAGATAGTCAACTGGAGATCTGAAACCCGACGAGTTTTCCTCTGTTTAAGCACAGGTGTTTAACGTCATGTCTAATGCAAAGTAACAATATGATATCCGGTGCCTGACTACTATGTAATGTTGTCAGACATTAACTTGTATAGTAGTCATGCAACTATGATGCTTAATCAAAACCATGGACAATTTGTGATCCATCACTGACTGTACTTCACTGGACCTCTGGCAGTTGAGTTGAGCCCATGAGACATGGACCTGCATGTGGGCTCTTTCTCAAAAGAATTACTACATATAGAAGGGAGTTAATCATGGGTGCTCCTCCTACTGTCTGTCAAGGGCTCTGAGGCAAGCATATTGTATTTGGTGAAAGACAAATCAAATTAATTTAACTGAATCCAGCAATGTTGGCTCCCCAAAGTGATGCAAATCAATCATGATATTGGTATTGTATACTCACCTCCTGCTGTGTCTGAGTGCCAATGGTGTTGATGAGCGTCTTACAGATGGCATTTACCCTCTCCATGCGAATAGTCTCTGCTGACTCATAACCCACAGGCACAGAGGTCAGCATGAAGTTGAAGATATGTCCAAGGACTGCCGTTAGCTCTGTTGACATTAAATGCTCTAGTTGCCCATTCAAGGCTAATCTGTACAGCCTTTCCATTAACATATTCAGATGGAGTCGTTCAAACTTGAGGTGTGCACCTTCTTCAAATGTAAAGATTCTTCGGGACAGTTCTTCAAATTCTTTCTGGAACAGCCTTACATCTGGTGGGCTGAACAGGACAAAAGCATCCAGGATATGCAGAAAGACACAAAACAAACCCTGAGAGTGTCCTTCTGGCCATCCTCCTAATGTCACCACTTTGGTCAGTACTGTCAAACTAACAGCCTTCAAATTAGGGCTCCCACAGCCAACAACAGTACAAGCGGTTTCCCAAAGTATTCCTACTTCTTTAGGGTAAAACATGCCCTGTATGATATCGGTCACTATTTTCATAGCAGCAACTTCCAGCATTTCCAGAGCGGATAAGGACACCTGAAGGGACGTTGGAGTGAGATAGGCAGTGGTGGGTGAGGACACAACCACAAACTGATTCATCACAACAGGCCACTTAACTGAATATTTGGTTGACTGACTGTAAGCCAGTTTTCTGGAAATTGACACAAGATCTTGCAGCAAGCATAGAAGGCATCTTGCTAAAACTCCAAAAATCACAGGCCCTTTGGTTCGGAACATGTGCAGCAAAGAACAAATGACAGAATAAATTTTTTCATGCAGAGGCTGACACCCTGGGGAGGCAATAATCTGTAGGAGACAGCCCATGATCCACTTGCTAAAATCTGCAGTTCAAGAGAAAATCACAATATAGCCCATCAGAATAAAATCATCAAAAAAAGAGCCTGGTTAATAGTAAGAAAAAATATTTCCATTTACCTGTGCTCCCCTTTTCAGTGTCACCATACTCTTTAGACAGCCTCATGAACAATATTGGTGACGATTTAATCAAGTGCTGAACAAAATCAAGGAGCATCACACAAGCTGGCTGAGAACTTGCAGTCTTGCATAATTCTAAGGCGACTGTAGCAGAGAAAATAACAAAAATAATGTTATATTTCAGTCAAACGGCATTACATTCGAGAAAAACATTATTCTACAACGAATGATTTCAGCGTCGTTACACGTTATCCCATCACAGCTTTTATATTAACCCACCAACATCAACGTCTCTCAAAATCCTCTCGATAAATTGGCAGAGAATTTTACGTGGTTTCTGCACGATTTGGTCGTACTCCGTAGAACTGGCACTGCAAAGATAAAATATGAAAACGCCTTTAATTAAATGCAGTTCAACTGTTGGGTTGATTTAAAACTCAGCTGCCAACATTAACGTTAGCCCTAGCACAGACCTAGTAATTAACGTTACTGTTAATAGGTAAAGTTAACGTTAGCGTTATTTGTCTTACCTTGTTAGTTCCTGCAAGGCAGGTATCATGGCAGACATTTCTAACCCTTCCTCCATTTCAAAGATGTTTATTACAGCCGTTTAGAGGAATGTGTAACGTTAAAGACCAACGATAAAGCTTTTGTACATTTCACATTTCTACATGATGGATGAACCTGTCTGTTCCCTAGAAAACTTTTCCCCGCTTCTGTTTCATGAACATCTACGCATCTACGGCAACAACTTAGGATCATTCCTCGTCTAATTTGATGGTTGGCAAATTCTTCCTCTTGACGTTTGGAAGCTTTACCGCCACCTACCAAAATGGAGTGTGAGTGAGTCTGGAAACAAAACACGTGTACAGAAAAAACTTGCCTAAATCAAAAGCAAACTTCGCCTGATTTTTTTTTTAACAATTAATAGTACAGGAAACAAAGGCTTAAAATGCATTAGTTTTTGAGATACCGCCACCCGAGGTTAAACAAAGCACGTTTTTTTTTTGTTTGTCTCCCCCCCCCCCCCCTCAAATGTTTTCCTTTAGCCTATATGTAGGTAGACTTTTTAATGAAATTGATTGTTGTAAAATATTTTACTGCACATGTTTTTTTTTTTTTTTTTTTTTTTTTTTGATGATTTTTCCCAAAACTGGAAATTGCAAAATTCCTCCCGTCCTCCTTTCCTTACTTCCAACCAAGGAAGTGTATTCATTACACTGTCACAACTGTGTCATGACAGCCAGTCTATCCTTCATGACAGCTTACTGACAAATGTAACTTTTCCACTGAAGGTGGCATAATGGTGTCAGGACAGCCAGTACACCCTCTCACTGGACTATCTGACCAAGCAATCATAATAATACACCATGAATACAAAAAATGTATGTCAAGTTGTCATGACAAAGACCAGTTCTTTTAATGTCATCCTGATTAATGTCAAGTTGTCATAAGAAAGACATTGCAAAAAGACATAATGTCAACTTGTCGTAACTAAGACAACTTCTGGTAATGTCACTTTGGTTATGTCAAAATGTCATAATGAAGACAACCCAGACAATGTCAAGTTGTCATGACAAGGAGTAATTGAAACTTCATGACAGTGGTCATGAACATTTTATGACATGTTAATAATATTTATGACAGGTTCATGACATGATAATGTCATAGATATGACAGTGTCATGTCATGCTTATGAAGGTACCTTCAAGTAAAGTGTTACCCAACTTTTTATGATGTTACAATATACTTCGGGTCCTTATCACACCAAATTTCTCCTTTAATGCTGCTTTTTGCTGAGAGAATCTCAGATGTCAATTGAAGGAAGTTGCAAAGTGTCTGCAAGCAATTTTAGGCTAGTATGATCGTTGTGTACGTGCGGGGACCCTCAGAAGTGTGGAGGTGCCCTAAGCGACGGCTTATATCGCGTAGGCCATCCTGTTCCCTAAAACAAGTTTTCCACAAATTTAAAGTTGAATCTGCTCACTTCAAACTGTAGAAAGTTAGTCATTCTGATGGTCTTAATTCAATATGGGTTCCGGTGACCTATTGTTAGGCTATAAACGTTAAAAATTATATCGCTCGCATTGATTTATGGAACAAGTAGTCCTTCACCAAGGAGCCAATTAGGTGTACACAGTCGTGAGTCCAAGTCATTTTTTCGTCTTTTCGTCAGTTTTTTCACTTGAAATAAAAAGTGATGTGGTGTCCGTAATGGTCAGAGTAAAAAAAATGGACTGTTTGTTCACAGACAGTTACCAATTAGAACTAGGCTACACCTGTATTTGTGAAAATATAGCCTACCTCCTCATTCACAGTTATTTAGGCGGAAGTTAAATCAGTCATTACAATGTAAATAACTCCAATTTACAAATCAAACCCATAATGGCTGCAAAATGTATTTTTATAGGTACTACAAGACTTAATCATCAATTTGAAAAAATATTTTAGTGTACAACATGATTTTAGATCATCTCCAAAACTCACATAATTTGTACTTGTATATGAGAAAAACATTGTTGTGCATTGTTCTGCCTCGGGTGGACATACAGTATGTCCACTTTTAAGGGCCTTGTTTCCTGTACTATTATTCTTAAAGGCACTCTCTGCCTCCAACTCTTGGATAAGTTGCTGACGTGTTCCATGACGTGTTCTGGTGTCTCAGCAACACCACAATACATTACACTTTCTGTGAGCATGTTTTTTTTTTTTTTTTTAAGTCGGCCTACAGTTCAAACCAGTATGCCCACACCTCCTCCTAGAGGTAGGCCTATCTTCCTCAAGAGTGGATCTGGAAGTCGATCTTACACGGTCCATAAACCTTTAAATAGGCCTACTGAAACTTCCCACCAGTATCAGCATTATTCCAGTCAATTTGCCTTTTTCCCTTAGACTTTGACTTAGCCTTTTGTTACCTCAAGACTTGACTCCTGCAACGCTTTGTTCTATGGGTGTAGTAATACTTGTATTAAAACCTAGGCCTACAGCTATTCCAATATGAAGCAGGTAGAACACTCACTATAGGAAATGTAAGCATATCACCCCTATTCTTGCATCCCTACTCCCTGTCAAAAGCTGAATTGACACTGAAATCCTCCTTCTGACGTATAAAGCACTTAGCAGCATAGCTCCT
Source organism: Sardinella longiceps (assembly GCA_027497455.2). Taxonomy (NCBI): domain Eukaryota; kingdom Metazoa; phylum Chordata; class Actinopteri; order Clupeiformes; family Clupeidae; genus Sardinella; species Sardinella longiceps. Next base: position 13,061 of record JAODXP020002053.1, on the reverse strand, counting down.
GCATTAAAGACCAGCTTATATCCCATACTGCCCTGGTAGACCCTGAGATCACAAAATCTCCTTGAAAAATTTACAATCTCAAAAGCGATGGGGGGGGGAGAGAGCTGCTACCATTGGAATTCTCTTCCTCTCTACATCTATGAAGCAACACTCTCAATACCTTCGAGTCTAGACTTAAAACCTTCCTCTTTGATGCCACATTTAGTTGGGGATAGTGCATGGTACATCATTCACCCTGGGTTTTATTGGGAAGGACTGCCACTGCTGTTGCCTCTAGCCTGGGATTAGGTGGCTACTGACCATCCCTACTGGGATGCTGAACCAGTTGTGCTGCGAGCCTAGTGCTGCCATGGATCTCATATTTGTAAGCTCAAACAACTCTCTCTCCTTCTCTCCCTTTTCTCTCTGTCCAGTGTCCATGTATACAGTATGAGGCATAAGTTATGAAGTGCTAACTTCCATTTGTCTCTTCTGCCCTCATATACTACAACCAAAAATATATTTTTACTTTTACTTTACTTGTCACTTATACAGTCGTTAATTCGATATGTAGTAGTGCCTAACGTGATCTTTAAATAAAGTGTTACCCAAAATACTGTAAATTAAAAAGTGTATGTTTTTGACACATTTCAATTGGACAAAACATACAGTATGCATGTTGGGTTTCAGCATAGCTTATAATTACTAGCATCTTTATGAGATGCTTTAGTCTATATCTCCTGCTTAATGACTCCTCATACCCACATACATAATACAAACTGAAAATCTTACATATCCCTATCTTAAATGTTAATTAAAGATTAAAGGTTATAAGATTACCAATACTAAACAACAAAACACATATATTGATGAATACTCTGGAAGACATTTATTACAGAAAGCTCCAACATGAGCAAATCTTATTTTTCATCTACAGTATATAATTGTCGTTCACTATTTACTAATAAATAAAATACAATGATACAATGAAGAGTACAAACACACACACACACTTCTACACACACACACCAGTAGTAGGGAATATTTGGCACTGACATTGACACTGACACTGTCTCTACAGTGAAATATATTAACACCAACCCTGTCATTTTAATGATTAATTTAACATGTAACTAAATTTATATGTGCATACAAGCAATCAAACATGTTTTAAAATAAATTATCTGCAACATTATCAGTATGCCTATTATTCTCAAACCAGTACTCTTGATTGTACTAAGGTAGAGAGTACAATCAGTACTCTTGATTGTACTTTCTACCTGTCTTCACTTATGAACATTTTCAAAACAAGTCATGTTGATGACCCTGTGAGTGTTTCAGGTAAGCGACCAAATACATAGGTAGGCTTCTACATTTATTTCATGCAACACTTTGGAAAAAGCATCTGCTAAAAAAATAAACATCAATTCATAAAAAATAACAGGCGCTAATTTTCATTACTTTTTCCATGGCTTCATACTAATCCTAAATTTGGTGTGTACCTAGGTAAATAGTCCACATCACAGCATTTTGCTCAACGGTGCACAACTGGTATATGTGCTGCAAGTAGACCTATTGATGGGTCTATATTGTAGGATTATGTCTAGTAGTTCCAAATCTCTTCAGTCACCCATAGGTTCACAGAGAGTAAAGAATCCAAAAACGTACCATTGGGTATCGGTACCACTGGCGATCTCTGGGGCGCATTGACTTTTATGCCCCCTCAACGTTAAAGTTGCGGAGGCCAAAAAAACCTAGCCTGGCAGTGCCATCCTACGTACTTACGTTAAAATGAATTTTACCTCCGTACGAGTCTGGAATAGAGCGTCTACCTCGGTTCGCTCACGGTTTAGCCAATCAGCACACAGTGTAGAGCGATGTCACTTAACTTGCTTGAACACGTTCGTTATTCTCCCCCCTACTTTCGAATTACCTTTACAAAATTGGTACATGGCATTAACATTCATGATCTTGAGGACTTATTGCCGCTACGATGTCAAAATAAATTGGAATTAGCTAGCGATCTGTTACTGCTGAATGCGGAAGTGAGAGCCAGGTGAGAGGATACGTCATATCCAAACGGAAACATGTTTTGATTGCATTGTTCCAGACTGTGACTGAGTCAACAGTCGGCTTATTAGTCAGGCTACAAAAAACCCTGAATGGCAAAAATGTTGGTTGACGTGAGAAATACAGTATTAATAGACGATAGCCATGAGATGGCACAAATGTCTGGAGGAGAGTAAATAGAATTGTGCGTCCTGGCTGTTATTTGAAAATCAAACCTTAGCCATTTATCTCCTGTTATGTGCACTGCGGTGACGAAGATTGTGAAGAGCTCCTCCGCTCAGATTCTTAGAAGATCTTAGAAGAAAAAAAAAAAAGGGGGGGGGGGGGTATTTTATGTCCCCCCAATGTTGACATAAAGTTGCTGCCTATGATCGGTACTGAAAACTTCTATAGTTGCCAGTGATGACAGCAGTTAAAATCTGAAAGGAACCCATCCTGGGTAAAAACCAATAAGGTTACAGATCATCAGGAAAACAGGAGACCGGCCTTTCCTCCAGCATTGGAATAGTATTCAAGCCTATATGAAGTTCTGGCCAACTACTCACAATTTTACATACAACCTCTTTTCCATTTACCAAGGTCTCTCATTCTTTTTTTCATTTCATTTCTTGGTTTATTAATACCACTACATGTGGAAATGAATCATCTTGCTATCCGATTTCAAGTCATTTAATTCTGTTTTACCCATAATATCCATATTCTTTTGCTGCTATTTGTCATTTTCTGTTCAGTTTATGAATTTGTGTGTAATTCATTGATCTCCTGATTCTCTGAAATTCTAGAACAAATACTGCAGTTAAGTCCAAACTGAGAAGTGTGTGAACATTCCAAAGCTACTTGCAGAGGGGAGGCAGTGGGAATGAGATTTGGCATTCATCCCCAAACGTCACAGAAACTTTGTTTATTTTTTTTCTTCAGCATGAATGTGCTGTACTATTCAGTTACAAGCATAAAACTATACAGTTTTATTTGTTTAATGTTTGGACTGTAACTCGGGCAGAATTTCATGACAACTAACCATTTGCAAAGCTGGTATGTATGTATACTATAATTATTTTGCTTCTACACACTTTTGAGTTCTAACAACCTGTGTATTGTCATAAACTTGTATTGAGCTTTTTTTCAGATGTTTGCTTCAAATATAGTCGATCCTACTGCAACACAGTAATGACGACCATCATAGAAAGTAGTTTAACATAAAGGAATTAAAATGGCAATAATAAAATAGATTTCCTTAAAGTTTAATGCTTTAAATGGAATGATTTGCCTTTGGAGCAAACATAAGGTCAAAATATGCCATTGATAATGGATTTCCCATAAATGTTCCCTGTTAAGACTAAAAGGGCTACTATGAGTCCTCATTTGTGAGATCTGATAATAGAGAACCCTACAACTCAATCTCAGCTGACTCCCTGATTAATGCTTCAGAGTCTGATTTTTCTGAATGATCTGAAAAGGCACCTTTTCTCCATAGCCTTGAGTATTTGCAGACATTTGAGTCTTAAAACTTATTTGGTTATCTTTGAAACTCTTTTGAATTTCAAAGCAATATTGAGGTTTGACCTGCACCTCAATGTGGCCCTCACATGCCCCTACAGTGCGAGTGAGCTGACTAGGGGTACAATCATTCCTCCTGGATGTGGGGAACACAGAAGTTAAACCAGAGAGATGCTCCTTGAAGCGCCCAAAGAAGCTTCTATAGGGCTTAGGCCTAACCACGGGCCAGTCAAGGTTCAGTATCACAGGCTGACCTATGGTGGGCTCATTGATGTCCTTTTGTATGATAGAAACCTCACAGGGAGTCACATGAGAGGGAGGCGGGGCTTCTGCTCTGCCATAGGCCTCCCATTCTTGTGGGACATAGTCCTCCAGGTCCTCTAGGAGGAGTGTGGGATCTCCACATGGCCGGCGTCTAGCGCTCACAAACCCATCAGTTTCCAGTTCTGACTCTACAATAAAAGGAAGTTCTTCATCAGAATTATCTTCACCCTGTTCATCAAATGCATTTTCAGTTGTGAGGTTTTGATGGCCATGCATCCCCAAAGGATGATGGACCTGTCCCAACCAAGTGATCTGTGATGACTGTTCTTCAGTTTTCTCTGCATCTGCCTGTGTTACATTTGAAAATAGGTTCTCCACATTATTGTTGAGACTCAGAGCGGTATTTGGGAAGTTTGGATGGGTGAGAGATGCCTGTGGGACTTCCACCTGCTTGTTGTTGTTGTTGTTATTTGCATTGGGGTTGGTCTGTGATGACCTCTTTGGTCTAGGGGTGAGGACATGCTCTCTCTCCGAACGGGCAGGAGAGACACCCCGTCTCCGTGGAAGCTTTGGGGACTTATTGACCTTATATTCAATTATCTCTTCCACTTCCACCCATTTGGGATTCTTCCCAGTGGCACCGTCTGGTTCTGTGACATAGAGTGTTGGAACGGTTTTCTTGGGAACTAGGCGTCTCTGTCTTGGGGGTTCTGGGGTGGAGGTCTCAGAGTGGTACATTCCCATGGCAGAGCGGCGTGGGGACAGGTGACGCTTAGATCTAGTATTCTTTACCACAGTGGTAATGGTCTCCTCTCTGAGAATGACAACAGGTATAGTGTTAAGAAATGCGCCACAACAATCTTACATTGTGCCCTTCATAATTGCTGACACTCTGAGTAGATTTGGCAGAAAACATATTTTAGAAATCATTATTGGCAATTTATCTTAATTAAATCTCATAATGAGAGGACAGGAAACATCAAACATCAAAAAAATGAAGCAATTATATATTCGGAATGCACCATAAAGTAATACATTTTACCAATAGGTAATTACTGTACTGGCAGCCCTGCAAGTGTAGAGAGAAAGGAAGTGAGTGGGAGAGAATGGTGGAGTGGGATTGGGAAATGACAAAAGGTCTGACAGCTTGACCCTGGGTCCCTATGGACCGATGCTATAGCCAGGCACCCTTGCAAGAAAAGCTATTCCTCTATGCACAATCCGTCAAAATCTTCCCATTAGGCCATCCTTTACATTATTCTTGTTTGCTGCAACCTGACTGACTAAGTGAAATTGGGACAATCTATGCGAATTACTATCAAACCAATGACTTTCATGTGTTACGTTGACTAACAACGGTGATATATGCAATAATTTGCTTTTAGAATCTGATAGCAGGGGGTGCCGTGGCTCAGCAGGCTAGTGCGTTGGACCATAAATCAGGTGACCCAGGTTAGAGTCCACAGTGGCGCCTCCAGGCGTACGGCTGTACGCACTGTGCATACCTTGGGAGAGCGAGAGAGAGAGAGAGAGAGAGAGAGAGAGAGAGAGAGAGAGAGAGAGAGAGACGCGCAAGCGAGAATCATTGTCATTTGTAGAGATTTGTCAAGTTCTGAAGTAGCCTATTGAAATGTTTTAAATGTGTCAATAGGCAAATTTATTTTAGGAGGCTTGCATGGTCGTATCTATCGACGACATGATGCGATTTCGCTCTAGTGTTTTTGTGATTAGTGTTTTCATGTAGGCTATTTGCCTATTTTCTTTTGTTTGAAAGCTCGAGAAAAGCAGTAGGGCCTAGCCTTTTTGGCGAGTGCTCATGCCACGCCGATATCACCCTAGGCTATGCATTATAATTTTCTTACAATGGGCCATTTGCGAGTTGTGGGCGCCCTTCGTTTCGTGCACCAGTGGAAGGCAAAGGGGAGGGGGAGAGGCCCTGTCCTTACACCGGGCAGCTATAGTGCAAGAAGTTGGTGTAGTCTACACCACGCAGTAATTCCTTCGAAATAAGCATAGCCTACTTCATTCATAATATTGTTAAGCCAACCCGACAATATCACAAACAATTTCCTGGGTTGTGCGAAATCGTCGCTTGCCTACATTTCAAAACAACAGCAACAGCATCAAAGCGCTTAGACCTAATTGATGCATCATACATGCATGATGTCCTCTACCTTCAACAGGATAGGCTGCTCACAAACCCAAATTAACCCTCTGCGAATGTGAGAACCAGGAGTCTCCATTTGTCCAAGACACGTCCTTCCCATATAATGACAGAAAAAAATTGGTTCTCCCCCTAAAGTAAAGCAGTGCCGCCCGTGCGCATGTGTGTGTGTGAACTGTTATTCTCTCTACTGTCCTATCGAATTAAAGACAAAAAGCCCTAAAAAATATCTTAAAAAAAAAAAAACAATACCGTGGTCCATGTGATACCATAGTCACATCTTGGTCAACTTACATGATAATGGTTTTCTTTGGTGCTTTGGTCTCTTGTTCTGTCACTACAAAAACAGAGAGCAGGGATTATGTAACTAATCATTAGCTCAAATCAAATGTGATGCTTCATAAAATGGCTTTAAAAATATTGTGTTTGATATCTCTGTAATACCTTCAATTGTAATGGCTTGCTCTCCTCGGCGGCCACTGGCCATTGCAACAACAGGATGGCACAAGTCAGCTCCACATCTGGCACTGCCGAGACGATTAGACAGCTAGGAAAACAATAATACATTTAAATTATTTATTAAATGGAATACAATTGCACTAAAATTCCATTCTGTTGTACTGCCAGAAATTTCTGATTGGCTGACACTAATATCCAGTAACAGGACAACTAATAATAGTTGTAATAGTTAAAAAAAAAAAAACACCTATCCATATCCTTTCTTGGAATGGTACTGTAACAACTATACTAAGCAACAGTTGGTCAACAACCAAAGAAAATTGTACAGCAAACAAGCAGGTTAACCACAGAACTGAATGTTTAAAGGAGAAATCCAGAGAAATCCCTTGCCCTGTTGCTCAAACTCACCAAGTGCTGTCTTAAAGAAAAAGAATGATAAATTTTGATACACAGCCATAGCAGTGAACAGGCAACTAACACAGAGTCAATGGGGCATAACAACTTACTTTCAGTTTCACTTCATTATGCCCCATTCACTCAGCATTAGTAATTGATTTGTTAATTGGTCTATGTAATACTAAATTTTCTTGTTCTTTTTCTTTAAGACAGCATTCAGGTACCTGGAACAACTAGCCTGACATAGCCCGCCCATAACATGAATGTTCATCCGTATTCATGGTCTGGGGGGCGGTGTTCTGGGGCGGGTTTACATCGGTAGAGAGGCAACCGACCAATAAGTGAAGCTGATTAGACGAGCTGTCCAATCGTTTCAAACCAGAACTGAATGCCCTCCCCCCACCCTATAATCGTGTCAGGTTAAAGAACCTCCAGACCATGAATGCAGGCTATGTCAGGCTATGGAACAATTAGGCCTATCGACTGATTCACACCGGTTTTCTCCTTTAATAACAGTGATGTTTTCTACCACAGAATATTGTCAAATAGTGAGAATCCTGGTTTAAAGCAATTCCATACCTCACATTCATAATGGCCCAGGTCCCTCTCAGCAGGGTTTTTGATGATCAGGACAAGGACACCACTGCGGGGCTCACTGTATGTCTGATACTTTTCTTGATCAGTTAACAGACGCCCCTCTTTAAACCATCTGATCATGGAGAAAACTGTGTTAATTTTTAAATAGAAGGTTGGACAAATAGAAGGTTGGAAATTTTATTCAAATAAAATTACCTTATTTTAGGATTTGGAGCACTTTGAATCGTACACGTGAACTGAGAATCCTCACCAGCAATTAGAGTAGCATTTCGAATCTTGTTGACAAAGCGGGGTGGAACTAGAAAGAAAGTGTAAGCGCTTTTTTGACAGCTGACCAGCGAACAAGAACTTAGGACACCATGGAAGCTCTGATGAAAGTGAGTATGTACAGTGCTATGACTAGACCAACAAGTTCTATCATAACATCTACCACAAGGAGACCATCGGTTATTGAAAAAGAACTCATTTTCTCATCCTTAACATTGTAACAGCTGCTAGATGACACTGATACATGGAGCCTAGGTTAACATCTCTAATATTGTAACTGATTGTAATGATTTTTAAGAACAAGTAGTACTGTGACTAACCTTGCACAGTAATCTTTCCCAAAGTGCTGGCATTGCCTGCAGAGCTTGTGGCAAAACACATATACTGGCCTGAGTCATCTGCTGTCATATTGTCCAGGATCAGAGTACATGAGCCATCAGGATCCTCTATGATGATGTGGTGGGGGTCAGCCTCAACGGCGTGCCCATCTAAGAAAAAGGACAAAGGCGTTAGTCAGTGCAGTGCAAATTCATTTAGCCACCATAAAATATCTTATAAGCTTACCCTTGTACCACACCACTGTAGGCTTGGGGATGCCTTGAACTTTGCAGGCCAATTTGACTGTTTGCCCTAACTCTGCTGTACAATCTGCCAAAATCGCCACAAAATCAGGTGGACCTGGTAAAAGAATAAATGGTAATCTATTAAATACCACTATTATTTTGAGTTTAATATACAATCTATACAGTCTTCATATTTTCATATATTTTTAATCAAATTACAAAAAAAAAAACATCTATTGCTTGAACTACGTGCACGACTTGATTATTACTCTGGAATGAGAGTATAGTTCAATTCAGTTTAGGAAATTAACAAATTTCATTTTCTGTCAGTCCTAAAAATGTTTTGGGAAACCACATCCAGACTACTCCAAAGTGAGAAAAGTGTCCAAGCCCACTGATCTCCAGGTAGCACAGGCCTGGGCAAACTAAGGCCCGGGGGCCACATGCGCCCTGCTGAGCTATTTCATCCGGCCCGCGGAGCCTTCCCAAAGTAGAATAATCTATCTTTTTGCCAAAGAGATTATAGGCCTAAATTATCAAATTTGTTGTAGTCATGAAATACAAATCCCCCCTTTTTACCCTGCATGTTAACATGTCCTCTGAAGAAAGTGAGGCTACTGGTTTGAGACTTGCCAATTTACCGACATTAACCGGTTGACGGTGAACACCCGGCCCATTTGTGAAAATCTAAACACCAATGTGGCCCTTCGACTAAAATAATTGCCCACCCCTGAGGTAGCACTTACTCCAGGCTGGTAGACTGTAGCGCTGCTGCAGGTCGCGGAGGTCTCGGAGCCAGGAGTTCTTTATGATAACAGTGCGTGCCTGCAGAGTGTACTTTCTAACAGAGTCCTCCCGCTCGTGCCAGATTTCAAAGGCTCTTTCATCACCTTCCACTGTCTCATTTACATCAATATTGTTCAGCTGTGATCAACAGATAAAACAAATAAAATTCTATTTGTTTACAGTCATGAAATCTGCTGAAACATGGCAAAAGTAGAAAGCAGAAAATGGTGTTCAAATGAAAACAAGCTGGTAATAGTTCACCTTCATCATGTTCTTAAAGACATAAGCCTGAGTATCTGTATTAGTGTCTCGTTTTTGTTTGCAAATAATGACATAGTTTTTGAAGAGGAAGACATGGCGATGATGGCCTCTGGATGATGTCCTGATTCCAGGAGCACCTTCCCACACTGTAAATGGTCCCTGTCAAAAACATATCACAAATGAAGTGTGCAATAAAATGATAGATCATGTAAAGAAGCTGCTGTTGATGTCCAAGCTACCTGACGAATGGGCTCGCCAAGGGCTTCCAGGTTAGCAGGGTAGTTTTCTATGAGGGACACATGATGTGTGTTCTCAGAGCGTTGAGGCAGGGAGGACACCATGGCATAAGCCTCCTCCAACAGGCAGCAGTTCTGTCCATTTCGTGCCTTGTTTCTTATCAACTCCTTTACATAAACATTTTAGAAATAAAATATTACTGTGTAAAACTGAGGTAAAGTGCACTACAACATTTTTAATGTAGCAATCATATTTAACCACATTATTTCATTTCACCTTGAGTAAGGTCTTGTATTTTTTAATTCTCTCCACAGGTCTTTGAATGTATGCATTTACACTCAAAATAGGACCTTCAGAGGGATCAATGTTGGCAAGTTCACCGTCACTGTATTTCTGAAAATGAGCATATAAACACTCTATTAAAAATAAAACACAGCACACCATAACATCACCAAAGCATTGCTGAAGTACAATTCCCATACATACAAGCAATCTGTAACCTGTTTAATAACTGTGTTATTTGCACTGTACACTTTAACCTATATTGCATAGCTTATTTAAGAAAGAATTGTACAAGCCTATACGCTAGCTACACACAAAAAAAAGAACAAGATAACTGACTACAGACTAACAGCAGCTTTGAATGTTTGATGCATCTGGAATGGACCTGGGAATAGAGGAGAATGTTCTTGCATGACATGCATTGGATGGTTGAAAGTAGGCTGTATTATGAAGTACATACTTTGAAATACTGGTGGGTGGTCTTCTCACTTAAAGCAGCTTCAGCTTGAGACTGGCTCACAAAGTACTGCAGATATTTTTCGAAACCTTCTGTATTTTTGAGGAGGTGCATAGCTACATCATCATCTGTAACACACTCATTAAGTCCAGGGAGAATGGAGCTGATGGAAAGAAATAAACAGAGAGAAGTTGGAAGAAAATCAAATTAAACTCAGCATTGTAGTATCAACCATTAATTTGTTACATTTCTTAACATGGGTGCCGAAAGCTGGGATGCTGGAATGGATTTGAATCCCCACTTTTGGCTGTCAAAACAGTCATGATCAAAAATAGGCTACTGTCCATGCCAGACTTCAACCGGGGGGTCGCGACCCCCAGGGAGTCCGTGGAGGTACTGCAGGGGGTCCGTCAAATTATTATATCTAAAGCATTTTTTTGTAATATATGCCACCTACTCAACTAGCTTAAACCTTTTCCCCATTATAATTAAAACGTGGCCCTTTATGATTGACCACCATGCATTAGGCTATCTTTTATACCACGATAAGGATCCTTTTCCGTACGTTTTTTATGCATGTAGACTTATTTTTTTCTGGCATCTGACCAAGGCCAAGCGCTTTTTTTTATTCTGGGATATCAGTTGAAGAGTTAATTTACATTTACATTGATTCAGTTGCTAAATGTCAGGACTAATTGGCTATGAACTTTATTCTTTGTGATTTCGCATTGTTTAATGAGAGGCAGTCTTGCACGGCAAGGTATCTGCTGCTGCGATTTCATTCATTCCATCTCAGTAGCCTAAAACCTGAATTAAACATGGACATTGCTGAATAGTTCCATCCTCAACACTAGAGATTAATTGTTGTGGAATTTATTCTATATGCTACTTATGCCCAAATTAGTTCTCATTCTGATCCAGATCTAATCCTGAGCAATAACCTGCGTAATGTTTTCGAGAGAGCACGATTCCATGATAGCACACTGTACAATCGCTTGGAGCCGATTGACTAAATTCGTGCATCGTAAATTAAGTAGTTGTAGGCCTCTGAAATGCTTAATTTGTTGTGAAATGTTCATCTTGAAGGCAGACAATCAAACAAGACGAGTAGTGCTGCCGCGATTAGTCGACGTAATCGACTGGAATTTTTTTAGTCGTGACTATTTTTTTATTTTCATGTTTTTTGTCGGACTTACGATTGGCATTGTTATTTTTGGTCGTCAGTTTCAAGTGGCTTGTCCGAGTTCAGGTAATTACGCTCAACAGCGCATCCCACTTGTCAAATTGTCTACCATGCTTGCCATACGGCCAGGTTAGGAAGAGATCTGCCGGTAAACTCGGTCTCACATTAATAAGTTCGGCATTTATGTTTTTGTAAACGTATACGATAAATGCTATAGAAATGACTGTTGAATATGAAATATCTAGGTTTTGTAACCAGAAAATGCATATTTGGTGAAGGAGGATGTATGCTTTTGACTAGTGTTTGATTGACAACTTTGGGTTTTTGCCACCCGGAAGAGCGTCTGTCATGGTAAATTGGTCTATAAAGTTGCTTACAAATAAACTTCAACATCGGACTCAACAGCACAAAGAAAAAGCACATACAGTGCACATTACAGGACTATGATTTCGTTAATTTTTACACTTCTCTGTGCTATGTTGGAAAATTACTCCCCAATTTCATTAGGAAATCACAATCCTACGTATTACGTCATCACGTTACAGCTGTTCGTGTGGCCGCTGCTGAGATTGGTCAGTCGTTGTATAGGCGTGTCTTTCAAGTGAGGGGCGTGTCTTTGTACACGGGGCGTGTCTTGGCAGGAGTACGCAGGACGCAGTCAGACACTATTGTAACCATGGGCTATAATATGACGTCGACGATCACATTAGTAATACAACTCGTTCATGGTGCTGTGTTTTAGAGCTGATGGATGTACACAAAAACTCACAAGTGATTATTTATTTTAACAGTAATATTCGCCTATGTCACTGCTTCATTGAGCTAGCAAAAATAGCTAATCGTCGCCAGATTAGCGATTAGCCAAATTCTTACTTGAGATCTGTAAACAAAGGTTGCTGTGCTCTGATTGGCTAACTCTGAAATGAGAACGTAGCAGTTCCTCATGAATGAGAAAAGAGAAGGACACAGACTGAAGAAAGATGCATTTTCAAGCATGGTAGGTTATTTTTTTAGAGATGTGTATTTGGAGGTCAGACATTTATGTTAACCACTTGAAAAAGAGAAACATATAATATGGCTCCAATAATAAAGCATGTAAAAGAGAATTATTAGGGAATTATTTCTGTAAAGACATTGCAAACTGACTTGAAGGGTTTTGCATCAGAATACTTTAAATAGCTTAGGCTCATATTGTACTATTATTCCATAGCCTAAAATGCAAAGGTGTGTATTTGGAGGTTGAACACTTATAAGAGTCACTATAAGAGAATACCCAATATGTCTCATATAATAAAGGATGTTAAAGGGAGGTCAAGACAGAACATGTAGTTATGAGTGATTGTGTATTTTCTGAAATTAGTCGTTTAGATTAGTCGACTAATCGAAAAAATAGTCGAAAGATTAATCGTCAGAAAATTAGTCGTTAGTGGCAGCACTACTACTTGGAGAACTGTGGTTTTCCGTCAAGATCATTTCAGAGAAACAGGCACTGATCATTGTCTACGTCCATACAGGCTGATCTCTTTACGAAACACTAAATCCAACACAGTATTTGATTAATGTGTCCACGCTGTAGGCCCAGACAGCGCGTTTATGCCC
>JAODXP020002052.1:5000-17500 GCA_027497455.2 Sardinella longiceps | reverse complement strand
TTTTGAGACTCTTTGTGTGAAAACTATCAGCCCTCAATAGTGTATTTCTGTCAGTGTTCTTTCTGTATATAGAAGTGTGCAAGACATTATCATCCATGGAAATCAACAAATCCAAGAAACTGATTGATGTTTTGGAGTATTCTATGGACAGTTTTATGTTTGGATTCGTATGATTCAAGTACTCATGAAACTGTAATAGCTCACTCTCGGTCCCTGACCAAATCAACAGGATGTCGTCAATAAAGCGTGACCAGAACACAATCTTATCACATAGAAGATTTTTAGATTGATTATACACGTACAGTTCTTCCCAATAACCCAAAAACAAGTTGGCATAATTTGGCGCAAAGCATGCACCCATGGCTGTGCCCTTAAGTTGCCTGTACAAGGAGTCTTGGAAAAGAAACACATTATTGTGTAATGTCCATTCTGTGAGAAGAAGTAAAAATTGATTAGGTGGCAAGACATCAGATCTGTATGACAAATAATGTTGGAGAGCCGCAAGGCCCTCCAGGTGGTCAATGTTGGTATATAAGGAGGCTACATCAAGTGTCACCATATAGCAATTTGTAAGATCTGTGATATCTCTGAGTTTGCATAATACATCAGTTGTGTCTTCAATGAAAGATGGCAAATCTCGCACTAAAGGCTTAATGAAACAGTCCACAAATTGTGAGCAAGGCTCAGTTAAGGATCCATTGCCTGAAATAATTGGTCTCCCTTTAGGTTTATTCAGGTTCTTGTGAACCTTTGGGAGCATGTAAAAGCATGGGATCTGAGGGTTTTCATTCAACAAAAAGGCAAATTCATTTTCTGAAATCCAATTTTGGTCTTTGGCATTGAGTAAAATGTCCCTCAGTTCATTTTTCATATTTTCAATAGGGTTCCTCCGTAGTTGTTTATAGTAAACATTGTTCCCTAGTTGTCTTAAGGCCTCAGTAATGTAGTAAGACTTATCCATAACAACAACGGCACCACCCTTGTCAGCCGGTTTCACAATAATGTCATCATTTTTTGCCAAATCATTGAGTGCATCTCTCTCACTTTTTGAAAGGTACATTTACATAATATACTTAATATTACATAATAAAGTAAACTTTCTCTAGTGGGGCATAAATTGGACGGCTTCTCAAAATGATTTGGGTTGCCAAAGTAACTAGTTTCATGAGTATTATGGTCTGTTTCTGACAGACTATGAGTGTTTCTCAAAGTCGAAAATGCTTCCTAGGTAGCACACTAAACTTCAAAAACGAGGTTCCATCAGTGCATCCTTGAAAGATCCATGAACAAAGGCCTCTGTCCTCGCTAGAATTTCAAAGGATGCTTGACTTTGGAACAGTGCTTGGCGACTGACAATGACGTGGAATGCTCAAAAAAGCAGCCTTCCAAGCATGCTTCCTCGACTTTGAGAAACGCTCAACATTGAGGTTACGGTATGTTCTGATGGCTTATGAACTGTGTTTTACTTTTCGGACTAGAACATCGTCTGGGCAACACGTGGTATGCTGTTCGAAATTCTTTCATTTCATGCGAAAATATATTACTGTTAGAAGGCTCATGCAGCAGGACTACTGTATGATTAAACTCACTCCGGACTTCTACTTTAAGATCACTGACACACACACACACACACACACACACACACACACACACACACACACACACACACACGAGGCTCGGTGCTAGCAGGGCTATGCTTAAACTCACTCCGGACTTCTACTTTAAGATCACACACACACACACACACACACACACACACACACACACACAAGGCTCGTGCAGCAGGGCTATGCTTAAACTCACTCCGGACTTCTACTTTAAGATCACTGACACACACACACACACACACACACACACAGGCTCGTGCACGGCTTGCTTAAACTTACTCCGGACTTCTACTTTAAGATCCACCAACACACACACACACACACACACACACACACACACACACACACAAGGCTACGTGCAGCAGGGCTATGCTTAAACTCACTCCGGACTTATACTTTAAGATCACTGACACACACACACACACACACACTCACACACACACACACACACACAAGGCTCGCGCAGCAGGGCTATGCTTAAACTCACTCCGGACTTATACTTTAAGATCACTGACACACACACACACACACACACACTCACACACATACACACACACACAAGGCTCGTGCAGCAGGACTATGCTTAAACTCACTCCGGACTTATACTTTAAGATCACTGACACACACACACACACACACACACACACACACACAAAGGCTCGTGCAGCAGGACTATGCTTAAACTCACTCCGGACTTCTACTTTAATGTGTGTGGAGCTCATGTAAGCAGAGGAACCCCTGTAAGGACTACTGTATGCCAGCGTGCCTGTGGATTAACTCATTTTCCACCTGCCTTAAAGTCAAACACCTGAGTTTTACCTTTCCTCAGTTCATTCAACCACTGTTAGATTAACATGTAGCATTGACCCATTCATTACCATTAGCATCTCTCACCTTTAGCAGCTTGCTTTGAAACTGCCAGGTTAGCATGTAGCATTGACCCATTCATTACCACTAGCATTTCCCCCTTAGCATTTTGCTTTAAAACTGCTAGGTTAGCATGTAGCATTGACCCATTCATTACCGTTGCCATTTCCCCCTTAGCATTGACCCATTCATTACCATTAGCATCTTCCCCTTAGCATTAACCCATTCATTAGCATTAGCAATTGCATTAAAACTGCCAGGTTAGCATGTAGCATAAGCATCTCTCGCTTAGCAGCTTGCTTTTAAGTGTCCATGAATTACGTTTTTTTTCCTATTTAAAACGTGACTGTTGTGTAGTTACCATGTGTACTAAGACTGATGGGAAATGAGAAGTTTTGATTTTCTAAACCAATAAGAGACACAGTACAGTAGATTCTCGAAATGCAGCCCAGGGGTCAATGTTTGGGTCAATGTCAGGGGTCAATGGTGGCCCTTGGAAACATTTCTGGCGGCCTGCAATACTCTGTTAATATCTGTAAAACTGTTAAAACTGTACATTGCTTTGAAAGAATGAATCAGCATTTAGTGATGTTTAATTAATTAATTCATTTATTTATTATTTATTTATTTGCCTCTAATGATAGATGACAGTGCAGAGGGGGACAGGAAACGAGAGAGAGAGAGAGAGAGAGAGAGATGGGAGAGATGGAGAGAGAGAGAGAGAGATGGGGAGAGAGAGAGAGAGATGGGGAGAGAGAGAGATGGGGAGAGAGAGAGAGAGGGAGAGAGAGAGAGATGGGGAGGAATCGGGAAATGACCTCGGGTCAGACTTGTGTGTGTGTGTGTGTGTGTGTAGGTCAGACTCCAACCTGAGTCTCTGCATCCGTGGTACGACACACCAGCCCACCAAGCCACGGCGCCCTGTGTTATCTAGTTTCAATGGTGTGTGTGTGTGTGTGTGTGTGTGTGTGTGTGTGTGTGTGTGTGTGTGTGTTATCTAGTTTCAATGGTGTGTGTGTGTGTGTGTGTGTGTGTGTGTGTGTTATCTAGTTTTAATGGTGTGTGTGTGTGTGTGTGTGTGTGTGTGTGTGTGTGTGTGTGTGTTTTATCTAGTTTCAATGGTGTGTGTGTGTGTGTGTGTTCAATTAATTTAGTTGTAATGGTGTCGTAGATGAACTGCATGTGGCTGGAGACACGTGTGTAGACCCAGGAGTGTGTGTGTGTGTGTGTGTGTGTGTGTGTGTGTGTGTGTGTGTGTGTGTGTGTGTGTGTAGTTAGTTTTAGTGGTGTTGTGGATGAACTCTATGTAAGTGGACACGCGTGTGTAAACCCCAGGGGTGTCTTCGACTGCACACTTATCGCCCTTTCCAAAGCTGACGATGCCGATCTGCACAAAACTCCTCTTTTTCTCTCCGCTGGGCACACACACCAGCGGCCCGCCAGAGTCCCCCTGCACACACACACACACACACACACACACACACACACACACACACACACACACACACACACACACACACATAGACTCATCAGAAAGCCTTCTCTAATACACATATAGCACACTCCCCCCCACCCCCACCCCCCCACACCCCCTACCATGTGACAAATACTGTAAGCTTTCTTATATTCCTTAGTCCTTGTACACACACGCACACACACACACACACACACACACACACACACACACATACCTTGCAAGCATCTTTTTTTCCACTCATGTCTCCTGCACACAGATGGACCTGAGTCTTCAGGTGGGGGTAGACTTTCTTACAGGTGACATCATCAACCAGCGCCAGCTGCACCTCCTGCAGGGTCTTCTTACCACCTAAATGCTCTGAGAGAACACACGCATGGGAACAAGGCATTTACAATATCATGTTTGGTAGCCTAGTAAACTAGCACCACCCGCTGGACGCCAAAATCTTTTGTCTGCGAGTGGGTCTAGCCTCGCATCATTCTCCAATTCTGCCAAGAATGCCAGGAATCTGGCAAAACAGATAACACAGAGATGTGTTTTGAATCAAAGCAGGCGGGGTTTAAAACCAGTCATAACGCAGAGATGTGTTTTGAATCAAAGCGGGCGGGGTTTTGAGGGAGTGACAACAGAGCGTTGGCCTATGGGCACAGACATGGTTTGAAAGACAACGGGTTGTGCTCATCAACAATCTCCCGTTGTATCCATTCATCGGGGCCAGACTAAATTAGACATCCAATCTCACATTTAGGCTGGTTTATCAGGCTACATGTTTGGTATCATTGGAATCCTTGACCATTAAAACATAGGGGTTGCCATAATCTAATATCCTGAAAAATACTGTATTCGGTAATGGTGGAAAGAAAAATGGTCGCCACAAGCCATTTTTGTGATGGCTCCATTTCTGAAATTGTTCAGGGCACCAAACTGTACAAGTGTACCAAATTTCATGCTTTTATGAATAAGTGAAAATTTTCGGGCACCACCTGCCCTCGTACCCGTCGCTAAGTCACATGCTGCTACCTTTTAACCAAGTCATTTATAGAGTAGGCACTTCAAATGCTTTAATAAACAGTGAATTACAGGTCTGCCTCTTATATTCAGTGAACAACTAATCTTTGGCCTTCAAATAATGACACAGACTAAATTCACATATTTTTATGGTAATCAACTCGCGGACCACTTGAGCTTGCTTGTGGACCACACTTTGAGGAGCGCTGCACTAGGCCTAGTGTGTGTGTGTGTGTGTGTGTGTGTGTGTGTGTGTGTGTGTGTGTGTGCACTAGGCTATGTATCAAGAAATGAAGGCCTGCCAATGTGCTGTAGGCCTTTTTGTCTTTTTTCTCTAAAATTACTTTTATACTTTCAGTAGTTCTACTTTTATACTTTTACTTGAGTATCAAACTATTACACTAAAGTCTTTTTAAACACTATTATCTATACTTATAAATGATGACACACCTCTGCCCCCAATATGTGAAATTATCTCTTAGAATGCATTTCACTTTGAATTATTCTTTTAACTAATGCATTCTCTCTCTCTCTCTCTCTGCCTCTCTCTCTCTCTCTCTCTCACACACACACACACATAGGCAAGCACGCACCCGCACGCACACACACTTACCATTAGGGGCTTTTATAAGTCCCCATCCAGTAACCCAGCACTCTGCGTCGGGTGTGAAGGTGTGTTGGGGGCGGGGCAGTGTGACAAGGGCCACGGTCTCGGAGAAGGACACCCTCTCCTGCAGCAACAGCAGAGCGATGTCGTTTAAGAACATCTGTTTACCGTTGTCGATGGCGAAGTCTGGGTGCCTCACGATCTTCTTGAGCTGCACCCTCTTTCCGGAGTGTTCCGCCAGGCTGAGCACCCCAACCCGCGCAAACGACTTGTCTAGATTGTAGTTTTCACTGAAACACACACACACACACACACACACACACACACATGCATGATAATAATAATAGTAATGATGATTAGTAGGTGAAGACTGAAGCCAGTTAACCGAAAGGCCCAAGCTGCCTGACAACCATCTTGAAGGTGGCTGTCAGGAAGGTGGTTTACTAATCTTTCACACACACACACACACACACACACACACACACACGTACCTCCAGCAGTGTGCGGCAGTCATAACCCACTGATCTGAGACCAGGGTCCCTCCACACACACACACGGACACACACACACACACGGACACACACACACACACACGCAGTACCTCCAGCAGTGTGCTGCAGTCATAACCCACTGATCTGAGACCAGGGTTCCTCCACACACACACACACACACACACACACAGATACACACACACATACACAGAGTTTACCTCCAGCAGTGTGCGGCAGTCATAACCCACTGATCTGAGACCAGGGTTCCTCCACACACTTCCCCACTCTTGCTGTCGATGTGCATCTCCAGGTATACCATCCATGGCCATGCCCCCTTGTGTGCGTCTTTGCCTCCGACGATCGAGCTACGCAGGCCAGCACACACACCTGTAGGACACACACACACACAGGTGTGGTGATTGCTAGGGTGGTTGCTATGTTAGTCATGTCGGTGGTTACTATGTTGGTTGCTAAATTGTGGAAGTGGTTGCTAAGCTGGTGCTATGGTACGTGAAGTGGTTACTAGGCTGCTACTAGGGTACTTGAGGTGGTTGCTAGGCTGTTGCTAGGGTAGGTTCTGTATGGTGGCGGTGCAGGGTCACACACACACACACACAGCACCTGACCGAGATACTATGGAAAAGACTTTGACCCATAGAGCCACCAGCCAACCTGTCTTTATTTAGTCACACACCCACACACACACACACACACACACACACACACACACACACACACACACACACACACACACACTTAGTCTTGGCCATACAAGAGTATTGAGGCCATAAATGAATACACTCAGCAGTTACAAACAAGATGCTGTCATATCACACACACACACACACACACACACACATTTAGTCTTGGCCATACAAGAGTATTGAGGTCATACATGAGGAAAGTCAGCAGTTACAAACTAAACAGGACGCTGCATATCACACACACACACACACACACACACACACACACACACACACACACAGCAGCCGAGATACGGTGGAATAGTTACACACTAAACAGGATGCTGTATATCACACACACACACACACACACACACACACACACACACACACACACACAGCAGCCGAGATACGGTGGAATAGTTACAAACTAAACAGGATGCTGTATATCACACACACACACACACACACACACACACACACACACACACACACACACACACACAGCAGCCGAGATACGGTGGAATAGTTACACACTAAACAGGATGCTGTATATCACACACACACACACACACACACACACACACACACAGCAGTCGAGATACGGTGGAATAGTTACACACTAAACAGGATGCTGTATATCACACACACACACACACACACACACATACACACACACACACACACACACACACACACACAGCAGCCGAGATACGGTGGAATAGTTACACACTAAACAGGATGCTGTATATACACACACACACACACACACACACACACACACACACACACACACACACACACACACACACACACACAGCAGCCGAGATACGGTGGAATAGTTACACACTAAACAGAATGCTGTATATCACACACACACACACACACACACACTCACACACCAAAATAATCGGGGTCAGCCCTATGTTCCCACATTTGTTAGGAATTTTTATTTTTCACAGAATTTTTGGAAATTAGGCCCTATGTTCCCACAACCATATGTTCCCACAACCCTACAGTATGTTCCCACGTTTCTTAGGAAATTTGGGAAGTTGGGCCCTATGTTCCGTCAGCCCCATGCTCTTACGTTACAAAGATTTTTTGAAAAATTAGACCCTATTTTCCCACAGCAATATGTTCCGATAAGGGCATGTTCACACCAACACAGGTAATATTTATCCAGTTAGCCCTTCCGTTCACATTAGAATGGAGGATTCTGAAACTGAAAACGATTCCAAAAATGATTGCTGAGGTCGATTTCAAAAATGATTGCTGAGGTGGATGAATATAAAATCGTTATGGAATAAGAGGCTGGTGCTGTGCCTTGGTGCGTGTAAATGTAACCACAGAAACGCATGACAGAGTATACAACATATAAGATGTTTCCCTCAATAAATGTTATTTAAGTATCGGAGGCCGACTGCATTGAACTGAGCTACAGTTTGTGAGTAAAGTTTGCTGTGCATGAGGTGCGCTCGCTGTAGCTGTAGCTGTAGCTCTTGATTTCAGTTAATGAATAAAAATGATAAAAGACCACCGGAGCTTTCCATTGGAGGTCAGAAGTCTCCGTTCCACTCATTCAACGCATTACAAACCTAGCAGCATTAACACCCAGAATTGTACATCTTTAGGCTACAACAGGCTTATAAATAAACAACTATAGACAGCTTATTAACCCCAGTAAACGGTATTTTACAGAGTAGTTCATTATTAGTTACCAGTTAGCTTACAGTTTCTTATGGCCAAATTATCAAATAGAAAACCTGATGGAATTCATCCATATTAGACTGATTGACATTGTTGTGTCTTCCATGAATGAAACCATTGTTGGTCAATGTGGCTACAGTTTGACAAGCAAAATTAACCACTGGAGTCCGGTGATAATGCTGATATCCGCTGACTGATCATTCTGGATTAACCATGGTGTGTGTGTGTGTGTGTGTGTGTTTGTTTAACCATGGTGTCCGCTGACTGATAATGCTGGTTTAACCATGGTGGGTGTGTGTGTGTGTGTGTGTGTGTGTGTGTGTGTGTGTGCTTAACCATGGTGTCCGTTAACACTCTGCTGCCCAACAACACGGGCCATATGGGGATTTTATACCTTCTCTGAATAAACTAACAAATATGCCTCCAAAATTCAACATCATGTTCCTCACACACACACATACACACACACACAGAGACATATGCACACACATACACATATACTCACACACCTGTAAGGTTGAGGATGAGTAGGGTCACTCTCAGGAGAGTCCAGGGTCCCATGTCTGCAGTCTGAGAAACACACACACTCACACACACACTCACTCTGGGCTTATATTTATACACACTTCAAACCAACTCCCGCCCCATATACTTCATACACATGAGCACACAAACACACACACACACATACACACACACACACGCGCATGCACACACACACACACACACACACACACACACACACACACAGAAAGAGAGATTTACGTAACACAGGAATTGCATAAGATGGCTAGATAGTCAAGGAGACCACAGACACACACACACACACACACACACACACACACACATACACAGAGAGATGCTCAAAGCTTTTGCAAATGATGGATCGATAATGATGGAGACCACATATGTGTGAGAGAAACACACACCCTTCTGCACATCATGCATACGTGCACACACACACACACACACAGACAAACACACACATACACATACACACACACACTCATCTGCGTGCACACACACACACACTCACCTGCGTGCGCACACACACTGACACACAAACCCTCATCTGCACATCATATGCACATCATGCATACATGCACACACACACACACACACACACACACACACACACACACACACACACACACTGACACACACAGACAAACACTCTGACATAGATACACACTGACACACACACACACACACACACACACTGACACACACAGACAAACACTCTGACATAGATACACACTGACACACACACACACACACACACAGACAAACACACACATACACATTAAGAACAGCCCTGGTCTGCTGTAGACTGTGCAGATGCTTGTCAGTGCTACATTGAACCCTACAAGCGGACATTGTTCACCATTTTTTTATTCATGAAGTGGAATAAACAGGAATGGGATCATAAGAGAGCGTAAATTTTTTCCAATGCTGATGTAGCCAGTGGTGGTCCGCACCGCACACGCGTCTCAAACCTGCCTACCTGCAAGCTACAGACTCATGGTGTGGGAGTCGGACGCTCTAACCACTGAGCTAAATGCCTGAGCTTCTAACTCAGCGGTTAGAAGCGCCCAAGGTATTGGGTGATGGGGATTTACATGTACTGTGCTGCCGGCGAGCTAGCTTAGCCTTAGCTTAGCCTCCGTAACACTAATGGCGAGTTCACATTACACGATTTTAGAGCCGTTTCTGAGGTCGCAGGGTCGATTACAAATCACTGGTGGTCGTGGGGAAACTCGGCAGTGGCTCTGCGAGCGCAAGTTGTCATGTATGAACAACTCTCCGACACGATTTAGGGCAGTCGCGGGTTCGACGCAAGTTGTCGGGGGACATCTAGCATGTTAGATTTGGAGAAGTCACAAGCGATTTTCCAGGCAACAGTCAATCAAGAAACATGACTCACGTTGTCATCTTTAAAATTGCCAAACTCCAAAACCGTATTTGAAGTTGCACTTCTTCACCAACCAATAGCCTTCTTTGAAAACAGTCATGTGAAGTTTACTTGCGAAAAGGGACACAATTGGCCATCTAGATAACCTCGTCAATAATTCTAAAATATTTTTGCGGCAATAACGAAGACGAAACAGTAGCTACAGACAACATGAGATCAGTGGCAAACTAACGAGTGGCAGTCATGCCTGTAGCCTATGGTCAGAGACATTTTTAGCCGTAAACTGGCTCTGCTATAGTCTGTATGCTAACGTTAATGTTATGGTGTTGATTATACGAACGTGGACACAACCAGCGCACCCTAGGCTCTGTCTGGGCCAGGTCTTGTAGTGTGAACACAGAGGTCGCAGATCAGCATCGTGCCCGACCATGAGACTCCTGATACTAAAACTGCTAGTCGTTAAATGTGAACACTCGAGAGCTCACAGACGAATCTTGTTTTGTCGTGTCGTGGCTAAAATCGTGTAATGTGAACTTGGCTTAAAGAGAACCTATGCAGGATCCGGTGGCGTCATCCAGTAAGCTAACAACCAAACAAAGCAGTTATTTAGCGTTTCTGCCAATAATCCTCCATTCAGAATTGCATAGTCAATGGTGATAGCCGCTAACAAAATGTATCAACAGTTGAATGCGCTGAGAAGTCACAAATCGCGTTGTAATTCAAACAGTAAACTCTGGCTAAGTCACGTGACCTAGCTTGCTTGCTAACCAAAACTTACGATAGCCGGGACGCGCTACCTGATCTTGCATAGGCGGTATCTGCCTCTAGGAGGGTCGGACAATCTCGTGAAGGGGCTCGTTTTACTCCGGAACATGTCATTTATCAAGTCTAGTGAGTTCTAGGCAATTTACATAAAGGTGTAATGAATAGGAAACGTCGAAATTTTACCTAAAAGTTGCATGTGGTGGCTTTAAGAACATAAGTTAGAATTTTTTTCCAATGCTTAGAACATGAGTTAGAGTCTAGAACATGAGTTAGAATCTAGAACATGAGTCAGAATCTTTTCCTGTGACACAAATCTAGAATCTTTTCTCATGTGACTAATAGCTGCCGAAAGGTGATTGTGGGTCAGTTTCAGGTTTGGTCGCACACACACACACACACACAGGCATGGACACACACATACGCACATACATACACATACAGACATGGACACACGCACACACAGGCATGGATACACACACACACACACACACACACACACACACACACACACACACAGGCATGGACACACACACACACAGGCATGGACACACACACACACACACACACACACACAGGCATGGACACACTCACACACACACACACACACACACACTTGCATGAATGTGGGTCAGGTTAAGATTTGGTTCCGTCTGCTCAGCACAGTAGATGAGACGTGATAGGAAGACCAATGCAGGCTGTGTGTGTGTGTGTGTGTGTGTCGCGTCTGTGTGTGTGTGTGTGTGTGTGTGTGTGTGTGTGTGTCACGTACACACATGTGATAGGAAGACCAATGCAGGCTGTGTGTGTGTGTGTGTGTGTGTGTGTGTGTGTGTGTGTTGTGCACGTACACACATGTGGTAGGAAAACCTACTCAGACTGAAGTGCTAGGTGACTAGGTTCCCAGGGCCCCAGGTAAGGGAAGGGCCCCAGAGGAATTTGGAATTATAATATATTAAATATAATATTATTACAGGGGACGGGGGGACGGGGGGGCATGGTCAGTCAATGTGATGCAGAAACGGCGATGGGCTTGAAGAGGACTATGGGCATGTTTCACACCTGAACATTCCGACATAGATAGAAGCTTCATACACATACATGTAAAACCACTTTTATCTATTCGGGACTTCCAAATTTGTGGGCTTCAAATGTGTAGGCCTATTATTTGAAAGAAAGTGAATTTAGACATGTTTTAAATGTTATTACCCATTTTTTTCAAGTCAGAAAGAGGCATAAATCCAATGCATTTCAATGATAGAATGTTCAGTTTACCACCATGGAATGTCGGAATGTTCAGGTGTGAAACAAGTCTATTCCACTGCATGTTTAGTTGTATTTTAATACATGTGACAAATAAAACTTCTGATTCCTGATTC
>JAODXP020002051.1:15000-17500 GCA_027497455.2 Sardinella longiceps | reverse complement strand
TCTCTCTCTCTACACACACACACACACACACTCTCTCTCTCTCTACACACACATACACACACACACACACTCTCTCTCACTCACACACACACACACACACACACGCACACAAGCATGCACACATACACAAACAGGCATGCATGTACACACACAAGCTTGCATACACACACGCACAAGTGTGATAGGGTGTACAGTGTGTGTGTGTGTGGGCTTGTGTTTGTACAGTGTGTGAGCATATAGGCCTATGTGTGGTAGTGTATGTAAACATAAGATGACTAACAGAGAGATGGTTGATGAAGAGAAATGGTGTGTGTGTGTGTGTGTGTGTGTGTGTGTGTGTGTGTGTGTGTGTGTGTGTGAGTGTGTGTGTGTGTGAGTGTGTGTGTGTGTGTGTGTGTGTGTGTGTGTCTGTCTGTGTGTGTGTGTGTGTGTGTGAGATGGTTACTGTCAGAATAACTGTACTGTTCAGACCGCAAGCGATGAATTGCCAAGAGTTGCCGAAGAGTCCCAAGAAACATCGCTTGAGCACAGCAACCAAAACGACAAAGTTGCCCATGAGGTTAGCATTCAAACGTTCAATCCTGCTTCTCTACAGGCATCTCATCGGTAAATCCACATTCTGATCGGTAGTCGCCCAACCACATCATAGCTCATCACATAAAGTTAACCAAAGTTTAACTTGATTTTATCGCTCAAGTCACCCAAGTTTCGTCGCCGATCACACCTGCTGCTTTTGTCGCCGAAATCCCCGGTCTCCATACAAAGTCAGATACTTCCGTCGCCTGTGTCACCTGAATCGCTCTCAGTCTGAATGCACAGTAAGAGTGAGAGAGAGAGAGAGGTTATTGGGTCTGAGAGGGTGGAGCCAGTCATTTTTGGGCCCAGGCCCATTCTACCACTTCCACTCATTTTTGGCCCTAACAGTCGGTTTTGTCCAAGGTGAATATATGCACTCGGAAAGACAGTGTTAGCCAATAAGAATTGCTGTTGTGGTAGGCTAGATGTTCATGCAAACTGAATAGGCCTACTGTGTATCGCATTTTATAAAGTAAATTGTGCCTAATACGACACATGCTGCTATAAACCGGTTATCAGAAAATAGTAGCCTACTTCGCAATTCACACAAATTCGCCTATTAAATCATCTAAAATCTTACACAAGTATGCATTGGCTGTAATGCATATTTTTATGGGAGCATGTCTATGTTCCCAGAGCTCTATGTTCCCACAGCCCTATATTCCCACAGCCCTATATTCTCACATTTCTAAGAGTTTTTATTTTTCTTTCTTCAAAGTCAGGTACTATATTCCCACATTTCTACCCCTGCCTGGTAGACCCCCTATGTAAGTTCAAGCAAGATTCGATCTTTGGTATTATTTGCCCTCAATGGTGCCTTCCAGGTAGTGGGGTTTAGTTGTGCATCCACATTCCACAACGATTTTATATTCATCCACCTCAGCGATCATTTTTGAAATCGACCTCAGCAATAATTTTTGGAATCAGATTATATTAGGCTAGACTCACTGGAATCCCTGTTTGGGATGTCATGCAATGCCTTGTCATGCAGTCCATCTATATAGCCCGTGAAACTACAGCATGTTGGATCTTGAAATGAGCCAATTTTATCTTTTGAAAATGAGCAAATTATAAAATAGGCCTACTTAATACCAATTTTAGTTCGTCTATCCCCTTATTATCCTACACTAGGCAGCAAAACTAAATTTTATCAATGAAAGAAATCTGATAAGACTGAAAGTTGATAATGAAATGTAGACCTAGACCTAGATATCAGGTCTAGCCATTAAAACCCCATTTATAACCCTTTGTTTGTTGGAAAATAGCCTAACTTTACCTTAGCCCCAAAACCTTGATAGGCTTCTGTAGACTTCCGTGGGCAGACTGTAGCCTTCTGTCGCATCCCTGAGTAGTAGGCTATGTTATGACACAACCATTGACTGTAAATTCACAACATAAACTATATATTCCAATAAATTACAAAATAATATTAATGTAATTCCGTATGTGATAATATTTTCTGAAATAATTCATGTGACCATTTTGGGGCTTAGCAAAACACTTCAGTATGTCAATGAACTCAGTGAGCGTGCTAACGGACTACTCAATTCAAATGAATGGCAAGTACCATGGCAACATAGCTACATGCTAACTAAAAGCTAACCTGTTTGGACTTCTCTAAACTTAATATTTTGCTATGACCTACGGTTATTTTTGCTCTGTTCACTTAAACTAATCTCAGTTATGCTATCCAACTGGTTGTCATTCAATGAAATACACTTATCAATTTAAAACGTTATGGTAGCTAGGTCACTAGCGTTAGCTCGCTAACATCTTCTCGTAAATTGCACTTGTCTTACCTGAAATCAAATTCATCTACTGCAAATTAAGAACAGTAACAACTTACACTATTAAGCTGGAAAATAGGGCAGACCCTGGTCAAATATGAGAGGTATATCCAAGAAATCTTCAAAAAGACCTTATG
>JAODXP020002051.1:0-5000 GCA_027497455.2 Sardinella longiceps | reverse complement strand
TTGGACCAGCATCATTGGGAAGCATGGCGTTGGCAAGGTCAACAATAATGGCTTCAGACTCCTATCTTTATGCTCTGAACACCATCTTGTGATAACCAACACAATTTTCCAAATGAAAAATAAATACAAAACTTCATGGATGCATCCGCGATCAAAACATTGGCACCTGCTGGACTACATCATCACCAGACAGCGGGACAAAACTGACGTCCACACAACGCGTGCCATGCGCGGTGCCGAGTGTTGGACTGACCACCGACTAATTCGATCCAAACTTCATCTAAAAATCCTGCCACCCCAACGGAAACAGCAAGCTAGAAAACGGCTCAACTGCCAGGCACTGAACTCACAGGACCTCAAAGCACAGTTCCGGAGAAAACTGGCGGAGGAACTCCACCACCTGGAGAACAGCAACCCTCCAGAAGGCACTTTTGATGCTGATGCTGAGTGGGAAAAGCTGAATTCTCTCTTCAACAGGTTGCGGAAAAGACGCTTGGCTACTCAAAGCGGCGCCATCAAGACTGGTTTGACGACAGCTCGCCAGACATAAAAGAACTACTAGCAGCCAAACAGAAAGCTCACTCTGCCCTTCTCTCCAACCCTCACTCCCAGGTCAGCATCGCTCATTGGAAAGCAATACAAGCCGAGACTCAAAGGAAACTTCGCCTTATGCAGGATTCTTGGTGGGTCAGGAAAGCTGAAGAAATCCAGCGCTATGCAGACAGCAACTGCACTCATGCTTTCTATGATGCACTGAAATCTGTGTATGGCCCAACGCAACGCAATATTAACCCAGTACGTTCTGAAAATGGGCAGGAGCTTCTCAAAGACAAGCAGCAAATTCTGCAACGATGGGCAGAGCATTTCAGTGCTCTCCTCAATAGAGCAAACCCTACCACCCCATCAGTGCTAGAGGCATTGCCTCAATTTCCATCAGCTACCCTGCTTGATTTTGCTCCTAAATTTATGGAGGTTCTCTCAGCTGTGAAAGGCCTTAAAGACAACAAAAGCCCTGGTCCTGATGGACTACCTGCTGAGCTTCTCAAACAGGGTGGCTATTTACTAACCAGGCAGCTACACAAACTGATCCACCACGTCTGGCAAAATGAGAAGATACCACAGGAATGGAAAGATTGCAACATTGTCACAATCTACAAAAAGAAGGGGGATAAATCCATATGTGGAAACAGCCGAGGCATTTCCCTTCTCTCTGTAGCTGGAAAGGTCCTATCCAAAATAATGCTCTCCCGGCTCATAACTCACATTACTGAAGACATTCTCCCAGAAACACAGTGTGGCTTCAGGAAAGAAAGAAGTACCCTTGACATGATCTTTGTTGCACGTCAAATACAGGAAAAATGCAGAGAACAAAACAAGAATCTGTATATAACATTTGTTGACCTCACTAAAGCCTTCGATACAGTCAATCGAGAAGCTCTCTGGACCATTCTCAGAAAGTTTGGTGTCCCGAACAGATTTCTCACCATTCTCCAGCAACTTCACAATGGTATGCAGGCACGTGTCCTGGTTGGAGGCCAGCAATCACCACCTTTCCCTGTGAATGTGGGGGTAAAGCAGGGTTGCGTGCTTGCTCCTGTGATATTCAATTTATTCCTAGCTGCAGTCACAATTCTTTCCAGACAGTCCCTGAAGGCCCAAGACACGGTCCAAATTCAGTTCCGAATGGATGGAAACCTGTTTAACATCAGGCGTCTTCAATCAAGAACAAAGACGACCATCTGTAATGTCCAAGAGCTGCAATACGCGGACGACTGTGCCTTTCTTGCCCACAGTCCCAGAGCTATGCAGCACATCTTGGACATTGTATCTTCTGTGTATCACTCACTAGGTTTACAAATCAACACACTAAAGACTGAGGTCATGGTTCAAGAGACCTGTCCATCTGCCACACCAACTACATTCACTATTGAAGATCAACCCTTAAAGACAGTTCAGCACTTCTGCTACCTTGGCAGCATTTTAACTCCCAACTGCTCAATTGATGATGACATACAGGCTCGAATCAATCAAGCCTCCTCTGCCTTTGGCAGACTCCGCACCCGAGTGTTTGAGAATCACCACCTAAGAACATCAACAAAAGTTGCAGTCTACCAAGCTGTATGCCTCTCTACACTACTCTACGGCTCAGAGTCCTGGACTGTTTACCAAAGACATATCAAACAACTTGAGGCTTTCCATATCAAATGCCTCCAGCGGATCCTTGGTCTCAGCTGGGAGGACCGTATTCCACACACTCACATTCTCCAGCAGGCCCAGTCCTACAGCATAGAGGCAACCCTGGCCCTGAGACAACTGAGGTGGGTGGGACATGTTATCCGAAGCCCTGAACACCGGCTTCCCCGCCAGGTGCTCTATGGTCAGCTACCATCTGCAAGTAGAAGACCAGGTGGACAAAAACGGCGTTACAAAGACCAACTGAGGGAAACCTTGAAGAAATGCAACATCAAGCCTGAGCTGCTGGAGGCTAGTGCGGCGGATCGTCACCTCTGGCGCACCCTCTGCAACTCTGGGGTCACTCACCTTGAAAACTGCCGCACTCAGAAGCGGGCACAGCGACGGCAACGACGACATCTTGCTGCTCTAACAGCACAGCCTCAGCCGCCTGATCCAGCTCTCACCTGCCCCACTTGTGGCAAGATATGCAGATCCAGGATTGGTTTCTACAGCCACACACAGTGGCACAGCAGACAGAAACAATAAGACCCCCCCCCCCCACCCTCCCCTCCCTCCTGCCCCCCTTTCTGTTTCCAAATCCCTACCCTACCTCAAAAGTTGGAGACTCAGTCATCTTCGCTTGCGATGGACTGCCAATGTGTGTGTGTGTGTCCAGTCATATACATGTACATTGTAAACAGTGGGACACAATACTGCTTCATCATATAGAAAGTGTGTGTGTGTGTGTATGTGTGTGTGTACAGTATGTGTGTATGTGTGAATGTGCTTGTGTGTGTGTGTGTGTGTGTGTGTGTGTGTGTGTGTGTGTGTGTGTGTAAGCAGTGGGACACAATACCGCTGCATCGTAAGTGTGTGTGTGTATGTGTGAATGTGCTTAAGTGTGTGTGTGTGTGTGTGTGTCCTTCCTGCTGTGGTGTTGGCATGACAACGACATGGACACAACTTCCTCAAATTGGGGAATCTGGGAAATCTCAGCACCTTTGGGTCCAACATAGGCCACGCCCGGTTGTCCTCGAATTTAGTTTTAAAACTATCAACATCAACACACAAAAAACGCTATACACACACACATGTGTACCAGTGTAGCGCCGATGTAGCTTGGCAATGGGCAGTATTGCAGTAGTGTGTGTGTGTGTGTGTGTGTGTGTGTGTGTGTGCTCTGCTGTGCTCAGGCTAAATGGTGGAGTAGCGCCATCTAGTGGCCAAAGCAGGAAATACTTCACAGAGCTCCGCTGACTTCATGCGTGAGTGCGTGAGTGAGTGTGTGTGTTTGTGTGTGTGTGTGTGTGTGTGTGTGTGTGCGTATGCGTGTGTTGTGTGTGTGTGTGTGTGCGTGTGCGTGTGTGTGTGTGTGTGTGTGTGTGTGTGTGTGTGTGTGTGTGTTTGTGAAGAAGGCAGATCAATAGAATTAGATAGTTTAGACAGACCACAGACACATGTGACTGTGTGTGTGTGTGTGAGTGAGTGAGTGAGTGTGTGTGTGTGTGTCTGTGTGTGTGTGTGCATGTACTGTATGTGACTGTGTGAGAGTGTTTGCGTGCGTGTGTGTGAGTGTGAGTGAGTGTATGTGTGTCAGTAAAGCAAAGTGAAATGGCTGCTATTGATACAGAGCCGCTCTGGTAACCGTTGGAGACTGGATGCTGCTCTGGTAACCATTAGGCTGCGTTTACACTGGCAGTTCAAATCCGATTTTTTGCTCCCATGTGGCACAATTCCGATGTGTTTGACGACAGTGTAAACAGAAAAAAGTCACATGGAATCTGATTTGTCCAGATCAGATCCAGGCCTCTGTCATATGTGGTCAGAAATCAGATACGTATCAGATATGTGTTGATGTGATGGCAGTCTAAACAGACAGATCGGATGTTCCCTACCAATGCGTCTCATACGTCATTAATTGGGAGCTGATTGGGAGTTTTTCTACACCAACACGCAAGTTAGAAGGAGAGAAGTGACCTCTCCATAGCCTACACACCGCAGGGGAAACAAGGACGAATTTCAGTAAAATTAACGAATCCATTTAGCAAGATATGAGTAGGGTAGCGGAGAAATGCTTTTTGTTTAATTCCCTCAAGATTCATTTATGTCTACTCCGCGATTAACAACCACATAACCGTCATCTTCTCCGTTTTGACAGTGATGTTTCAGAGTGCCCCTCTCATACATGCAATGAAACCGACATGCTTTCACTTTCAACAATGCTCGGACTTTATTTTTTCCCCTTCACTTTCTCAAGCGGTTCATTTCATTTGCTGGTTGATAGCAGGACTTTCATTTTACTGACAAAGTCATTTGATGATGAGAGAGACGGGTCGTTTGTTCAAATAATCTAGATCTGTAAACTGCTCGGGAACTCTCTCCGTTGCACCTCTGTCTCCCTACCTCTCAGTTCTACAATGTGCTAAACTTATTTCTCTCCATTCAGGAGATTTTAAACACTCGCGGGTGTTCATAAGCACTTTAGAAAGACGATTGTTCGAGGGTTGTGCCTGAAGTTTTTTAAGGATTAGCTTTCTACTTAGTCGTCATCATTATGGTGGAAATAAGCATAGAAATTATTTAATGGCAGCAATAACATCCAGGTTCTGGCCACCTCTGTCCCTTTGGTCAGGGCGGACGTGCCTTCTACGCATGCGAGTTGTTTCAAGTGTCTGTCAAGTGTAAACGCGCACATCTGATTTGGGCACTTTTGAAAGTAGATGTAAACACGCAATCAAAAAAATCAGATATGAGCAGAAAATCGGAATTGGGCACATCTGATCTGCAGTGTAAACGTAGCCTTAGAGACTGACTTGGTGTGTGTG
>JAODXP020002050.1:0-25556 GCA_027497455.2 Sardinella longiceps | reverse complement strand
TATTCATGAAATACAAGTCCCCCTTTTAACCCTTTATCTTAACATGTCCTCTGAAGAAAGTGGGGCTACTGGTTTGAGACTTGCCAATTTACTGGCATCAGCCAGTTGACGGTTAACACGTTAGTCAAAATCTAAAAGCCAATGTGGCCCTTCGGCTAAAATAATTGCCCACCCCTGCCGTAAAGTGTTACCACCATGTCAACACTTTAGTTGAGGGGGCACAAACATGATGAATTCATCATGATCATGCTAATTAATCATGACTTATGCTAATTAATCATGACTCATGTTGATGTACCCAGAGTAACTAATACTTAAAATCATGTGCCTAATTCAGCAGGAGGTCATTAATGACAAACAATTAATTCATGTTAATTCCTGATAACTCATTAGACTTTCAGAGATGAAGTAATGCATGAATCATGAATTTATCATGAATGATTTCATGCATGAATTCATGATAATTCATGTACCCTTACCGCAAAGTGTTACCATTTTTTTAAATATAATCTACTGCATATACCACTCCATCACCATATATGGGGGCCCGGGTAGTTTGTGTATTCAGCTAGCCAAATGATTCCTATTTCTTATTCATAATCTTTCTCCTGTTATTATTAAGGGTCTGAGGTCTTTGCTCCATCTGCATCCTTATGCAACCACTGATGAAATTTATGAGAGATCAATCATGGCAGAAGGTCTGCCTTAGTTTGAGCAGATTGTGTTAATAAGACCGAGATTATCTATACGTTTTAAGGAGGAAGACCTGACAGGATGTTTCGGTGCTAATAAATCCCCAGTTGTTTATTTTGCTTCACACAGTGTTCCTGCTGTATATCATGCATCAGAAACAACAGTGCAGGTGTCTGCAAGTAGTTGCAGGATCTCTGTGACAGCAGAGCAGAGCTTACTGTATATTTATCCATATTTAACATAAAACACTATGATAGCTAAAACTGAAGTTAATGCAGAAGGATATGTAATATGTGCTTATTTCGCACAGTTCTTGTTTAGCGCAGTGGGTTACACAACACATAGGTCCTAAGCTAAAAGTTTCAAATATATGCACAGCCTAACCATGTCTTGCTAAATATGGTCCAAACTGATGGGTTGAAATGTGAAAAAATTGGTTGATGGATGATTGTGAAGTTTTTTGCCTCCATATCAAGGAAGTCAACTATGAACTAGTTTGATTACTAGTTTGAAACCACAATGACGGCTACAGTAGGCTACAGGATATTGCTGGCAGGGTCGTTTCAAGGAAATAGGGGGCCTTAGGCTCAGGCGAACAGGACATACACCTATACATACCAACATCTATGTTTCATTAATGTGTCTTTATAGTCACACTGTAAAACATCATTAAATATTTATCAATCAGAATTAAATCACCAAAAAGTTAATAGACTACTGTCCATACGGTATATATCTATACAATATATCTATTGTGGTTAAGCTAGTTCCTCTATTTGCAGCAATGCTTCATGATAAATTGAGCAGTATTCTCCCCCACACCGCCCCCGCCCCCACATTTCGGAGGTGTTAGCCAGACGTGCAGTCTGCATCTACTGTTTTCACTATCTTGTTCTGCCCATCAACCACACCACCACCAAAGACAGCTCAACAAACTGTCCTTATACAGTATTTGCATGCATGTACTGTATCTCAGAGCTGCAGTCAGACATGGGGAAACTAACTATACTAGCATTTGTTGTGGTGTTTGTGGAGAGAAGTCATGGTAAGTAGCCTATAGGTTGATATATTCTCATTGAACTCAAGAGATGTAATCCTTCAAATAGTTGCTATTATACTGTAACACAGTCAGACCTAACTGATGCCATAATAAATGGGTGACATGCTAACTATTACATTAATAATACAATGACAGAAATACATGCTGTATACCGGCTAATTATGGTCTTCTTAGTTAAATTCATGCATCACAGATTAAACTTTGGCATCATTAAACAAATCATGCACTTTTTGTCTGGCAAAGTCCACCCACATGCAGTAAGAACTGCAGGGAGAATTAGAGACAATTCATTACCAGCTTATTAATTCCTGAATTATTCAAGAAAAAAAAGGTATTTTGATATGAAGTGAGCAAAGCATTTAACAACTTTCTCACATTTGTTTGACAGGTTTTGGAATAATGTGTGATGCTACAGAGAGCGTTTCATGTTACGGCATGCTAGGACAGCCTGTGTACTTAGAGTTGGTCAGAGCAACCAGAGAATATAACCTGCGTTTGAGAAGAAACAACAACCTCATTCTCAGGTTTTTTAATAGCAGGATTAACTTTTACCTCACCATTGCCAAGGACCAGGGCAGATATAGATTTTTCTCTGCCAATGGGACTTTGATAATAAATCCGGTAGAGTTGGCTGATTCTGCGATGTATACAGTAGACATCTATCACACTAATGG
Source organism: Sardinella longiceps (assembly GCA_027497455.2). NCBI lineage: Eukaryota > Metazoa > Chordata > Actinopteri > Clupeiformes > Clupeidae > Sardinella > Sardinella longiceps. The sequence goes on along the minus strand of JAODXP020002050.1, from coordinate 23,129 downwards.
CACAATGATAGCAACTAACAACGTGTCACTGACAGTAAATGGTAAGTGATCACTTTATGTTTAAGTCTTCCTAGAGGCAGTTATGCGGCCTTTGGTATTTTCTGCCCTCAACGGTGCCTTCCAGGCAGCACTACCTTCAAGGCACTACTCCATTCAGTTTAGGGTTAGTATGAGGGTTGAGGTGGTTAGGGTTAGGGATAGGGTAAGGGTAGTGCCTTTTAGGCTGTGCTGCCTGGAAGGTGCCGTTGGGGGCAAAAAACACCATTGACCGTCACACACTCTGATACAACAGGTAAATTTTTTTTTTTTTTTTGGCTTGGCTCTCTTTTTTTTACTTTGAATGTGAAAGTAATTGTTATGACTGTTGTCTACTTGTCAGAGATGACCACCACGACATCGACAAATGCCTCTCACACTCCTCAACATAATGCTACGGAGGTAGTGTCAAAGGATAAACGTGGGAGTTTCATTTTAAGTGAGACATTTTTGTGCTATATTTCTGTAGCCTTTTGTTGTTGTTTTTTCGTCTGTACAGTATGTGTCATTTTGTTTATGTCTTTTCCTTTCCCCATTCTTAGCCATAATAGTGGTATTGTTGGGATCTCTTCTATGTTTTGCTGCATCAGGAGGACTATTCCATGTCTGCAAGAGAAAGAACAACTGTTGGGGAGGTGAGATATTTAGCCTATTAGCCTATGTCAGAACAACTTGCTTGTGCTTGGCTCTCCTCCCACAACTACATACATATTCTGAAAGGAACACAATCTCTTGGGGGAATTATATTGTCACTTTTAGCTAGCAGAGCTCATTGAATTTTATTAGCACTAGCATTTTGCTCAAAAGTGGCTAACCAAGGAATTCAGTTTTTTTTTTTTTTCTTTCTTTTTTCTTTTCTGGCGGTGCTATGTATATCTTATTGGGGTGGGCATAGCCCTGTTGGACGAGCCAGCCAAAAACACTAGTTAGCGAGTGGAACAAAAGAATTTGGAACAGCATTGACCAAACAGGAACACAGAAGCGAACAAGCACTTTACAATGGAAACTCAGATTATTCAAAACCCAAAGTAAGATCTGAGGTTCCGGTGACTCAATGTAAAGTGCTTGTTCACCATCGCTTTTAGTCTATGCTGTTCCAAGTTCTTTCATTCCATGCGCTATCTAGTGCTGTTAGAATGCTCGTGCAACAGGGCGCACAACTCCGAGCGTGACAACATTTACATTTACATTTATGCATTTAGCAGACGCTTTTATCCAAAGCGACTTACAAAAGAGGGATAACAATTAAGCTGCAACACAATACAAGTAAGTGCCTACTGGGAGTGCCATTTGCTAATAGGAGAGCAAGTGCTAGAGTTTAGAAGTGCTTGGTCAGTGCATTCCAAGTAATTTAACGAATTAGGACAAGAGATACTCTTGAAAGAGCTGGGTCTTCAAGAGTCTCTTGAAAGTAGAAAGAGTGCCTGTTGTTCTAATAGTCTTGGGGAGACTATTCCACCAGTTAGGAACAATGCATGAAAAGAGCCTAGATTGACCTGTGCGCGGTGCTGGTCGTTCCAAACAGCGATCCTTGGGAGTAGCCTGTGCTGCTCATGACCGTATGCGTACGATCAGCTTGCGACTGTTTAGTACTTGTCTTGTTGACTACGAAACAGCTCTTAGACCCCCTCATGTGTGTTTTTCTCATGTCTGTCTCCCGTAGATGAACTGGAGCCAGAACAGAGGGAGTGCTGGGTGACAGTGGAGTATAGGCTTGTGGACGTGGACACCTACCACACTGTGGAACAGCAGGAATGTTTGAGCTTGATTGTGTATGCCGAATCTGGAAACAAGACTAGTTAGCACCAGTGATTGTATTATAAGTAAAAATACTTACACAGTACACAGCCACCACATGCAACATTTAGGTAAAATTTCGACGTTTCCTATTCATTACACCTTTATGTAAATTGCCTAGAACTCACTAGACTTGATAAATGACATGTTCTGGAGTAAAACGAGCCCCTTCACGAGATTGTCCGACCCTCCTAGAGGCAGATACCGCCTATGCAAGATCAGGGAGCGCGTCCCGGCTATCGTAAGTTTTGGTTAGCAAGCAAGCTAGGTCACGTGACTTAGCCAGAGTTTACTGTTTGAATTGCAACTTCTCAGCGCATTCAACTGTCGATACATTTTGTTAGCAGCGATCACCATTGACTATGCAATTCTAAATGGAGGATTATTGGCAGAAACGCTTAATAACTGCTTTGTTTGGTTGTGAGCTTACTGGATGACGCCACCGGATCCTGCATAGGTTCTCTTTAAATAATGTTTTGTTGTATCCATACTTTGTTTGTGTAGCCAGGGCCGTTCGCACTTCTCTCTTTCTAAAATGCTAACCACTGAGCTGAAAAGCCCAGGCTTCCAACTCAGCAGTTAGGAGCGTTCTTGATGGTTAAGGTTGTGAGGATTTACACGTACTGCTGCCAGCTAGCCGATGCTAATTGGCATCCATTACACTCACTCCCATCTGGATTGTTCTCAAACCTCGCCACCCTGTCAACTACAACGAGTGTGCCACGCTCTTCAACAGTCCATTTCAGACCCTCCGTTACTGCCTGTTTGGCCTGAGGGTCCTCGGTGTGGCCGTCCCCCAGACCCTCCTCTCCTGCCTCTGCGACCAGTGGGTCCTCCCTATGCCCGCCCGGCCTGCTGGTCCGCTCCCCGGCCGCCACCAGACCCTCTGCTCCTTCCCTGCCGGCCTCCTGGTTTTCCCTCTGGCAGTCGGCCAGATCCTGCATGCCCTCTGGCCTACAGGTCCCCCCCATGGCAGGCCTCCGGACTCTCCTGTTTTGGGCCCGCCTCGCCCACCCTGTGTGTTTGCTTTGGGATGTCTGGGATCCGTCCCGTAGAGGGGGGGTTCTGTCATAGTCTAGTCTTGTTTTGTTTGCCCGTCTTTACTTTCTTGTTCCTTGTCATGTGTTTCTATGTCACTTCCTGTTGTTTGCTTCCTGGTCCTTCCTGCCTTGTGCTCCTAGCTCCGCCCCTCACCTGTACCTAGTCTCGTTACCAGTGGTTAAAGTGGGATTTGGCAGGAGGGGGAACTCTCATATTTTGTGTCGGCAGAAACAAGTAAAAATGTATAGAAGAAGAATGGGATGACATTGTTCATTTATGTGAGGTGCCGGTACTGCCGGTACTGTGTACCCCTGCATCCCCCTGCATCCCCCCCACACACACACACTTTAACCCCTGCTCGTTACCTTGTTATCAGTCTAGTTATTCCCTGCCTTGGTTCACCTGTTTCTTGTTCCCTTGTCTAGCTCTGTGTATTTAAGCCCCTGTCTCAGTTCAGTCTTTGTCAGTCATTGTCTTGTCAGAGAAGTAAAGTTTCATTCATTCAAGTTTCGTCGTGCACTTGGGTCCTCAGTATTGAACTCGTGACAACCTCGAACAAAGATGTGTGAAAAGTAAGACGAAGATGCCATTTCCTGTCCTTAGTATTTCCTCTTGCTTTCAAGCATGATTTGTTCTTACTTAGATACATATTCAATTGTAGTGTGTGTGTTACTGACTACAGTTTTGTAGTTGAGAAAAAATATGTTTGTGATAGCCTTAACTTGGACTTACTTGGACATTGCTGCTTTTTCTATGCACTAACAACTGGACTAAATAGATGTGTGAAAAGTAATACGAAGATGCCATTTCCTGTCCTTAATATTTCCTGTTTTTTTTTTTTTTAACAACAACAATAGAAATGTGATAATTAGATTTTGGTTGTGTTGTGTTGAATTGCACAATTAACAATGCAATGCTTTATATGAGAATCTAATGCTACTTTGTATAAATACAATAAATAAATAAATAAACAAACAAACAAACGTTGACCTCTGCAGCATGTGTGATTGTCAGTGGATGATGACGGTGAATCTTTCCAGCACCGTCACTGACTGCAATCTTAATACCTTTGGCGATGGTTTCTGATTCCAAGCGATACAGGACCACTTCACAAGGCAGAGGAGTCTGGTGGACTAATCTGTCCAGTCAAACACTGTTAGAAGCACAAGTTAGAATTGAGGTCTTGGCTGCCCCCTGGATGGAGACGACAAAAGGTATGAGATTAATAAGCAAAGAAAGCTAATTCTGACATTACCAAACTGCAGGCCTACCTAGTGTGCACACAGATGCACTGATCACAAGCAATGATCTCTGTAGACCAACGCCTAGCCTACCTATTCCATGTAGACTACAACAAAGGAAAACTCCCTGTTACAGTAGGCTACAATAAGGATGATGTTGGGAACCTTAGATCAGCCAAAAACAAAACAAAAACCCTTAGGCTACAACTGATGAATCACAGAAATGCTTCATTTCACAGTTCATCACAATGAATTTAGAATGCTACTAAAAAATAGTAACTTTACACCTTACTGTTACACTTTTACACCACTGTTACACAATTACTTGAGACGTTAGTTAGTAGCCTAGCACATTCATACCTTAGCTGTGCTCATTAAGCAGTCATGACTGTTTCACGAGAAGAGTCAACAGAGCTTTTCATATCCTCAGTACCGGGCTCAGGAAACTTGTGGATAGGCTATGAGAAAGCCCAGAATGATGAGGTCATCATGAGCCGTCTTCCTCTTGTCTTGAACTGTTCACTTGTCTCCCTGTACCTCGTTGATGTTGGAAACGTAGGCCTACCTTTTGCGTTCAGTGCATGAATATGTCTACACAACGTAAGTTTTGTGTTGTTATTGCCATACTTTTGAAATGTTGTTCGAACATTTCGAATGTTCATAATATTTTATGTTGAAGCTGTTTAGAAATGCTCTCTGTATGATAGCTAACGAGCATATTTGACTGCTAATTTACTATCTTCAAGGCCTTCATTTTCATAAATATTATCTGTTTTTTTGTTGTTCATTAGCATAATGACGAACTGTGTCATGTTTAGAACTCCAGAAATACAAGGTATTTTGTGTAGCCTATGTAATTGCTCGCATGATCCAGGCCAGGCACCAGGCCATTCGTTTGACATTGCTGTCACTTAGCGAGCATGTGCTAGTAGCCTAAATTAACGAGTAAATTTATAGTTTTCCTGAAACCCACACTGAATATGGCAAATACACATATCCAAGATATGGGAAATATAAAGGAACTGCAATATTAAAGGAAGACATATCTGTGTCCACAGTGAGTTCTCTGACTGGAACCCTAAGTCAGTCCATATCTCAGTACTCAGTCAGACCCAATTTATCTGGAGCCCAGACTCCTGCACAATAATAATAATAATAATAATAATAATAATAATAATAATAATAATAATAAAAACATTTAGCTATCTCTTAAACTCATTTAGATAATGCTTTTGGTGATAGGCTACTACAGTGGAGATGGGATAAAGTATTTATAGAAAGGACAGGGACATGGGGGAGGAGTAGCAATGTATTCAGAAGAACCACATTCCTGATTTAAGATCAGAAGGGATTTAATGCCATGTGGTGTTGGTACAGTATGCTATGGTTACAGGTTCACCTACTCCACCTATACTGTTGTAGGCCACCAAACTCTTATCAATTAATATCTTGACATTTTATGTGAAATGATTGGAAGAGCATGTGCTGAAAATAGAGACATAAATTCCGGCAGCAAGCTCTCCTCTGAAAAAGGACATTTTTTTTTAGGCTACCTAAACTATACCGTGCCCCCTTTTAACCCTGCATGTTGTGTCCTCTCATCAGTCAATAGGCCTGTCTAAAACCCAATGTGCACGGCCCTTCAGTCAAAGTAAATGCCCACCCCTGTTCTACCCTTTTTTTTACAAACTCAAAAGCAACAGGAAATACTCAAGACAGGAAATACTTGCATTTTATTATAACTGTCAATGAATAGTTAACAGATGTGTCTTGCTTAAGTAAAACCACAATAGAAAAATATGCACACTGTGCCAAACCCTAAGACTTTTACAGCAGAATACAGTATGAATATATGGTTAGATGAAGTCTCTGCACTTTTTTGTGCACATAATTTATTTGTTAAATAAGATAGCTATAACGGACAGGTAAGTCTCTTGAATTGTTATGATTATTGTATGGGTTTTCAGAATATGAATGTATCATGAATGTTTTGAAAGAATGCTGATTGGTTTATATTGCTTTCTTTATTGTGTCCAAGCCAAAATATAAAATCAATAACAGAACTGAGACTAAAGGCACGCAAAGCAGCAGAAAGAACAAGTTTCTTTCATTTTCTTCACCTGACTAAATAAAAACCTGTTTATTAACAAGTGGTAAATGACACAGAAATAATTACACAACGTGCATTTGTAATCGTTCCCTATTTTGTTTGGTTGTCACTGCAGAATAGACAGTGAGAGGTAAACACTCCTCCAGCTGCGTGTGAGCTGTCTGTAGTTTCACTTCTCCATACTCCACCGTCTCCTCCCGTCTCTCCCTCCACTCTGGCTGCCTCCTTGGCCTCCTCAGTATGGACACTTCGGTGTAGTCCAGCTCTTCAGGCTCAGCTACTGGTAAGACAGATCATAATACATAAGATTGAACATAATACATGCCATGAAAGTGGAACCATATCCATCAGGATTAATCAAGTTCATTTTTTTAATCCGAGTTAAATTTTTTGGATTAATCACGTGATTAATCAGTTCAGGTTCAGCTACAGGTAAGAGAGATCGTTAGCCGGCGCCGGAGTCCTGATGAGGAGATATGGATATCTCCCCCATTCGTTTAGGCTGGTATTCTCCCAGGTGTTAAAGTCCAAAAATGTGCTTAGCTTCATGCGTTTCAGTCTGGACTAATATAAGCACCTGGGAGAATACTGGCCTTTGATAGGGCCTGCATGTGTTACCAAAAACTGAAACGGATGTCAGTGAAAGGAGATCATCCTGCCATAGTAACATTACTGTAATTGTTATGTAACATTATCTTTTAAATTACGCAAGGTGACACAAACAACATCTACCTTTATATTACTGTAACGTTAGCCTCTTTGCATGATACTATTTCAAATGATCAAAGTTTAAACAGGGATCAAATCAAAGTTTGCAGGGAACAGGGATAAATTGTTAATTTCATAGAAGTCTTTGTGGGTTTGGGCCTGTGTGGGGGAGGGGCATTCAGCCATTTCGTTAGCCTAAATCTGTCAGTCAGGAGCTGAAGACGCATACAATCCTGAATCTTTACCAAGACAAAAGGAAAAAAGACAAAGAAAGGCAGGGAGGAACTCAGCATTTTTAAATGAGAATTGCTTTTCAGTCATTTATCTGTTTATGAATACCATTGACTCATCTATTTTTTTTTCTCTTCTCGAATCTTAGGGACCTAATTGTCTAATTTGCAGACAAGAGGAGCAACACTTGCAAGACTAGTTTCACCAAACACAAGCAAGGACGGCCAAACGCCACTGTAAGCCAGTAAGCCTATCACTTGAATTTCCCCAACTGTCCAGTAGGAGGCAGTATTGGGTGTTCCATGTCTACTCCAGGTCTACTCCAGTAGATGGCAGCATTAAGTGTCCCATGACCACTCCAGGTCCCGTAACCAGTTTGTCTTCAAGAATGTGGGGGCCCCCGGAAGGGGAATTAGCTCAAATGGTAGAGCGCTCGCTTAGCATGCGAGAGGTAGCGGGATCGATGCCCGCATTCTCCAGAGAACCTTTTCCCCTTCTAAACAAAGTCCATGGTCTGGCCTTGAAAAGGGCTTACAGCGTGACACTGTGACATGACAGAAAAAAAAAACAGTCAATCAGATAGAGACAGATAAAGGGCATGATAAAAAGATATATTGACCTAGATGGGAATGTGGATATTTCGAAGCAATACTCAATCCACTAAACGTTTGCAAAGGTCTGCAAATGCTTATGAAATGTATATGGGTAAAAACAAAATGGTCTGCATGCACATAAATGCCCAGGTTCTGTCTGGATAGTAAGAAATGTATGTACTGCTGAAATGGGTTTTCTTCACACATCATTCGAAGTGAGTGAGGTCATTGTCTTCTTGCGAGGTCAGTAACTGGATTGCATGTCATTAGCAAATAACAAAGGAATTTCAACTACCCCTCAGCTGGGCCTCAAGACAAATGGGGTGTTGTGGCAGTCTGTATGATGTCACAAGACACTATTTGTAGGACAACCTGAGTTCTATACAATCCACATTGAAATTGGTAACCAGTCAGTACTTAGCGGTAGCGGGATCGATGCCCGCATTCTCCAGAAATAGTTATTGTTGAGTGTAAATTTAGAGAAAAGTACACATACCAGTAGTCTCGAGCATATCTGTCTGCTTGTTATATTCATAATGCAAATAGGCTTTCACCTAAAGGGTGGTAGTTTCCCCAGATTCAGAGAAATCCTGATCACAATTAAAGCCTTATATCGTTGAGATATATTTTAGGTAAGAATTAATTTAATCATTTACAATTTGTTTAAATTAATTCATTATTTTAATACAGGGGTGGGTAGTTATTTTGGCCGAAGGGTCACACTGGGTTTTAGATTTTGACTAACGGACTGGGTGTTAACAGTCAACCAGTTAATGGGGGTTGTCTAAATTGAATAATAAAGAAAGTAAACACTCTCTCAAGCTTTAACTCTTAACTGCTTTTTAATGACAACATGTCCAAGACGGACGCGTTTCGGCCTATGCCGTCCTCAGCGGCTCAGGACGGCATAGGCTGAAACGCGTCCGTCTTGGACATGTTGGCAGTTAAAAGCTTGGAGTGCATTTACTTTCTTTATCATTCAGTATCCTCATCAGTTGTCTAAATTGGCAAGTCTCAAACCAGTAGCCCCACTTTCTTCAGAGGACATGTTAAAATGGATTAAAAGGGGGAGTTGTATCTCATTGAATACAACAAATTTGTTAAATCAGGTCTATAATCTAAGTCACTTTGGCTAAATGAGAAATTATTCTATTTTGGGAAGGTTCCACTGGCCTGATGAAATAGCTCAACAGACCGCATGTGGCCCCTGGGCCTGAGTTTGCCCAGGTCTGTTCTATTTAATTCTAATTTTCATCCTTACTCATGCATCATCTCATGCCAATTTTGCCAATTGCCAATTACTTTCTAATTTCTCGTTTCTTATTTATTTCAGCTTATTTGTGAAAAAGAACATAATGGCTTTGAATTAGCTTTAATGCAGGGATTAATGTATTCACATATGTATAATACAGTATATTTGTCTTACCTGACCTACAGGTGCTCTTTCTTCTTTTACAGATATAGGATAGTCCTCCCGAGACAGTCAAACACAAAAGACATCCTAGTACAACCATTATGGCTAAAAATAAAAACAAACACAGACACTTTTCAGATATATTTTTACATCAAAATATACATTTTGTATGGGAAAACAAAAATAATAAAACACATAAATAAATGTCTCACTGAAGATGATATTCCATTGTTCCCCTGACACTGGACATGTGTCTTTATGTTCAGGGATGTTAGCAGTGTTTGAGATTGTCATTGTCTGGCGTGTTGCCTCTAAAATGCAGACAGCAATTTTATTAAGGAGAACTCCAACCATTTTCAATCCGTTTCATTAGTCCTAGATTCATTGAGAATATAAGAATCACAGCGACTTGCTAAATAATTAATGAATAAAAAACAGAAATAAATGAGTCTATATGATGACAACTCTACATAACAGTATTAATGATTTTTCACATTACAGGCGTCAATGCATGACCTGCAAGAGGTCATGCATATCAGTAAACCAATTGGTGTAAAAAAAGCCTAAAAAAAGCACAAAAGAGCAATGTCGTGGATTTTCAGCAATTTGTATAAATGAACATGTGTTCGTGCAGCATCATGCAAGAGTTTAATGGGTCGCCACCCCTTACCCCTTATAATAATAATAATAATAATAATAATAATAATAATAACCACCATAATAAAACTATTGTTAATTATTTATAATTGTTAATTATTTAAAAATTGAGGTTAGAATTATATTCATACATGTATGTTTCAGCGGTCTTCGCGATGAATCAAGCTATTTTTGAAAGGGCCTTTGTCAACATAATGTCACAATATGCAGCTATCTTTAGTAATTTGTATCATGTGATCATCAGCTACTCACCTTGCGCTTTCCCTGAAAACACCACAACAATCAGTATAATTAGAATTTCCATGTCATAAGTCTCTGAAATGCATCTGGTTGTCAGAATTATTGGATTGGAAGAGTCCTAGCATCTGTCAGCAGAGACGGTTATGAGCACATTTTTTGTTATAGCATTGTGATGGGGACTGTAAAAGCAACACCCAGTCATTTTGCTCACTTTGCCATGCATCTAGCACAGTGTGTTCTGCTGGTTGACTTTTTTAACAAGTCACTGTGGTTTGATGTAAAGGTGTGACATGATGAATTAACCATGTGAAGATGTTTATAGCAGACCTTCAGTGGGTTTCTCACATTTTCGTTTCAATGGAAACTTCTGGGGGTTCTGGGGTAGAGGGGTCGGTTGGGGGGGGGGGGGGGTGGGGGGGGTCTGGGCAGAATTATGTTGGGCACATTGCTGCAGGATTCACAGACACTGTATACCAGGGGTGTCAAACATAAGGCCCGGGGGCTGGATACGGTCCATTTACATAATTTCATTTCATGTGGCCCAATTCAAATAGAAATTGTTCTAGTGATGAAAAAAATGGATTGTATCACCTTTTTGCTGCACAATCCTGGCAATTCTCTATGAGGTACATCATGAACCTGCTTACCAACTGGAAAGGAATACAACATTAAATAACTACTATTAGAACCACTACTATTGCATAACTATGCATTAGGACTGGGTTTGTGGTGGTCGGAAACACAAGGAAATGTTTTTTTTTTTCACAATAGTTTGTGGTTGTGCAATGTACATGTCAACCTAGCATGGCAACCCTCTCAGGAAAATCCCCATGCTCATGTGGTCCTCGATAAAAATGAGTTTGACACTGATAATTCAACACCCATGCTGTACACTTTGGCTCTGCTTATCATTAAGACTTGACTAAGGCCTAGTGCCGAAACGAACGGAAAAAGATCTTTTCACTTGGAGTTGAGTGTGCAGCAGGTCGTCTCTCTTTTTGTTCTTTTTTTCCCCTTGTTTTCTACTCTATTGCCTGCCCTTAAAAAAACTGGCCTTTTTTTTTGTATTTCTGTTCTACAGTATCGCTGCTTATCATGTAATTTATTGTCATTCAAGAAAAAAGGATGAGGTAGAACAATTCTCTCCCTGAAAAGTTTACTGAAAATGAATGTTACAAGTACAACAACAAACAAAAGACATACAAATGACAAAATAATTAAACTTTTTTTAATGTATCCTGGTAGTTTGCAGTAAACCATCTTAAGCATGCAATACATACAAAGCAAGGTGTAACACAACAGCATAGAAGTAGCCTCTGAAAAGAGAACTATCAATAAAAGCACTCATTTGCCATGCCGGTTGTTTGGAGCAGACATAAGTACTGTACTCAAAAAAGAATTTTCTTCTATCTGTCCAAATCTGATTATTTACATTTTTGATAATTTTGACTTTTACCCCACTACATTTCAACAAAAATATCTGGACTTTTTACTCCTCATGTTTTGCAAAATAGGTTAGTTAGTTTTGACTAAACGCTTTGTAAGGGAAGTTACCAATATTTTAAGGTTATGGCAATCAGGTGTGGCTCCCCAACATAAAGGCCGATTCAAATATTGATAATAGACAATAGAGAATAATAGGCATAGAATTTCTTACATTGTTACTGCAATTCATTTGACATATCCAAGAGTAAAGTGTACTTCACCAAAAAGAGGGGAAAAAGTCAAAATAGTCCTTAAATTATACTTTTTTACTTTTATACTTTAAGTAATGTACATTTCAGAGCAAATGATTTTCACTTCAACTTGACTAAAGAAGTCAAGTCAGTACTTTTACAAGTCTTATTTTATTATACGAGTATCTATACTTCTAATTGAGTATGGGAAGTGTGTACTTCTACCATCTCTGATGTCGAGACACCATAGTCACTGACTCCTCGTAGGCGTTATTCTAAGTGGTTAAGTAATAAACCTGGCTAAGTTAACTAAGAAGTCGTAAACATGCTAATAGAGAGAAGCTTGCTGGCTTTATTTTGTGAAGAAAATCCTGAGTTAAGGCTCCTCTGTTATGAGATTTACCACTAATTCCATCTTAATTTATCTAAGTTTGTCACGTAACTTCCTGGAATACCCCTCTAGTTTCCAGATTCGGCATACACAACCAAGCTCAAACATTCCTGCTGCTCCACAGGTGTGTGGTAGGGGTCCATGTCCACACTCCTATACTCCACTGTCACCCAGCACTCCCTCTGCTCTGGCTGCACATTGCTGCCTCTGTAAGTAAGTAAGTAAGTAATATTTATTTATAAAGCACATTTAAAAACAGTGATTAGGCTGACCAAAGTGCTGTACAGAGTGCATAAAACAAAAAGAATAATAATCACAAAAAGGGGATAAGACACAGAGTAAACAATACCACAAATACGTACACAGTCTTTTGAGAAAGATAACAGCGAGAAAAGATAAATAAAAAGGGGAGGGGTTAAAATTAGGTGAAAGCTAGGGTATAAAGGTGAATTTTGAGTTGAGATTTGAAGGCTGAGATAGAGGGGGCAGATTTGAGATTAGATGGTAACTGATTCCATAGACAAGGAGCTGCTACAGAGAATGCCCTATCACCTTTTGTTTTCAGGCGTGTTCTCGGCACAAATAGCAAGTCCTTGTTTGCAGATCTAAGGGATCTGGATGTGGTTTGTGTTGTAATGAGGTCACAGAGATAAGATGGAGCTTGGCCATGTAATGCCTTGAAGACTAGCAGTAAAACCTTGAATTTTATTCTAAACTGTATGGGGAGCCAGTGCAGAGAGGCAAGAGTTGGGGTAATGTGTTCCCGCTTCTTGGTGCCTGTCAACAATCTCGCAGCTGAGTTTTGGACTAGCTGAAGACGTGACAAGGAAGACTGAGGGAGGCCAAGGTATAAGGAATTACAGTAGTTGTGAAGTCAAATTAACTTGAACTGTTTAATTTCACTTGGGTGAAAATTCAAGGGGAAAAAAGAGAAAAAAATGCTGTGTTTAGAAACGGGAGTGTCAGCTGATCAGAAAGTCAGCTGATCCCCAATCAGCCAGAACTCTCAACAGCTGGGCTCTGCGTCATCGCCTGCCACGGCACGCAAACAGGAGTTACAGGTGTTTTAATTAAGTCAGACGACACCGAATGTTTGGACTGCTGTGTGCTTCGGCACAGTACTTTGGAATTGTGTGTGCAAACAAGACGTCTGTAATGCTGGAGAGGCAGCCGGTGAGCATTTCATCTATCCATCTAGCCTTTATCCTATGTGTATGAAATTGGTAATGTTTGATGTTTAGCCTAGCGTCGTAGCATTTGTATTTGTCGTTGACGTAGCATCAGCTACTGCGTGTCTGTTTGGTTGGTGCTTAGTTGTAGTGATTTCAAGCTACTTTGCTTAGCGACTTAGCAAGGGAATTTGGGTTTTATATATTAAATGTGATGTGGACTGGAAGAACTTAGGCCTGGGCACAGATAGCTTTGTTGAATTCACCACTTTATCTGTGGTTAGAGGTTGCAGTATGTTTCATATATGGAGAAACCAGTTCAATATTGACTTTTATATACTTTGTCTATTTATAATATGCTTTGGATTATTCACTTGTATCTATTTATTGATCATGTATTTATTGATTGATTGTTATGTCAAACTAAAGCATGCTTTGCACAAAGCGTATTGCACAAAAGCTTATTTGCACAAACTATTGTATTTGCTTAACTGTCAATAATTGTTATGTTTTCTGTATTTTTATATCTTGAAGGTTTTTCACCTAAAGGCTAAATAACAAAGCAGCAATGTAAAGCCATTATCTACCATCGCTATTACTGCAACTTACTGAACACGACAAGATCTGTGAACTGAACTTTAATAAAAAAAAAGAGAAAAACAAAAGGCAAAAGAAGAAAGAAAACAGTTGTCTTGTCAAATCCTTAACTTTGAGTGGAACCCAGTTACCCTTAAACCTCCAGCTGATGTCTCAATCCTTTATTCAAGTTGGGGAAAAATTGCACAAACCAAACACAACTAAATTAAAACTAGGAAAACTTGACAGTGAAAAACCGGGAGTCCAGGAACTGGAACCGGATAGCCAGAGAGCACAGCCCACAGCCCGACGACCAGGCAACCAAGGAAAGGTGGAAAACCACAAGGCGCTTGAAGAGAAATCACGGCTCTGACTGCTGGCAGCTGGAAAGGAAACACAAGAGGGAAAAATGTCCAAGACTATCGATGAACTGAAAAAGGACCGGACTGTGGCGAAGAGGAAGTTTTCCCGCATAGCCAACTCACTGATGAGGACCTACGATGACAAGTCGGTAGCAGACCTGGAGGCTGGATTTAACACCCTAACAGCAGCAGCAGAGAAAGTGTTTGAAGTTAATGACGACTTGGAAGCAAAACTCCTTGCAGATAAACAAGATGAACTGGACGCTGGAGAGGATGCTGAGTTATCTGAACAACAAAAGGCTGATCTCGCAAAGACTACTGGTGAGTGTGAAGAAACAATGAAAGAAGTCCGGGGTCTTGTGCAAACGACGCTGTGGAGCAATAATGGAGAACACGAAGTGCTCACTGCACTCAAAGTGGCAGAGGTGGAGAGCAGCCGTGCATCGGCAGTGGATCTCAACAGTAGACTGGAGGCATATGAATTCATACTCGGCCACATTCAAGATCTTGTAAAGGCAGCACAGAGTTCCTTTAATAGGTGGAAGAGATGGACCCCTCCTGAAGAAAAGGAAGGCATTCAGCGGCGTTTGAAGGATCTAAACCAGAAGATTCCCATGCTCATATCCAGGAAGGCAGACTTCATCAGTGAGAAGTTGAAGGAGGACCAACGGCAGATTACCTCCATCATTCCAAATGCTCTTGTGCCTGCTATTAGGCTGAAGCCAACCTCACTTCCCAAATTCTCTGGCAACAAACGCGACTTCCATCGGTGGAAAAAGGACTGGGAAGCTCTCCAAAAACAAGGTGAGCCCTCAGGTTCCAAAGAAGTTAAGAAGTTCCAGCTACTAGACAGCCTGGAAGAGAAGATCACTCGGGACCTGAGGCTCTCCTGTTACCAAGAGGCAGATGACATCTTCCGCATCCTGGAGAACCGCTTCGGAAACAAAACTGCCATTGCCATTGAGATAGTGGAAGAAATTCAGAGGATGCCAGCTGTTAAAAGCCACCAACCAAGGCAGATTGTGGAACTGATTCAGGCTGTTCAGAAGGCTCTGCAGGACTTGAATGACCTTGGAGACACAGGAGCGATCAAAAATCCATTAGTCACCAAGTCCATCGAAAGCAAGCTCCCTGGAGCATTGAAGAAGGAGTGGCTTATGTATGCGGCTAATAGTCGAAATGCTGTGGTCCCAAGCAACAGGTTTGACAGTCTGCTGGCCTTCCTCAAGGAGCAAGAAGCCATCTATGAGCAGCTCGAACACTTGAAGGAAGAGGAACCAAGGAAGGAAGTGAGGCCCGAGCCAATGTATGCAAGGACGAGGGCCACAAAGTTCACTGACACCCCAGCAGGATGTGTTGTCTGTGGTGATGGGAGGCATCGACATAAGCTGTACTTCTGTAAGCAGTTCCGGGCCCTGAAGGTGGCAGAAAAAGAAGCAGCAGTCAAAGAGCTTGGGGCATGTGAGAGATGTCTTGAACTCCATAATGACCAAGAATTCTGCAAGCCATCTTACCTCTGCAGGCACCCGGACTGCCAAGATGGGCGCCATCCTGAGCACCACTACTACTTGTGCTCAAATGCCGTTCCAAGAGGTGGTGCCACCCCAAAAAGGAGTGAGTATCCTAAGGCAGGAAGAAAGGGGTACACTGATGACCAGGAGGATTTCATTAGTAAGCTCCCGCCTGAAATGGCAGAACAGTGCCGCCATGTATTCTCCAATTCAGCTTCAAAAACATTTAGTGCAGTGACATCACCATCAAGCCTTCTCATGCAGCATGGTCTGCAAGAGCTTCCAGTCATCATGATGCTCCTTGAAGTGACTGCTAATGCCGGGCAAAAGATTGGCACGCTCATTGACCTAGCATCCGACACGAATTACATCACCCACAAGGCAGCAGAGAGACTAAACCTCAGGAGTGAGGCAATCACACTTGTTGTCCATGGTGTTGGGGGTATGAATATCTGTGTGGAGACAAGAAGGTACCTGTTAAAGGTCAGAGTGAAGACCCCAGAGGGGACTTTGCAATCCCATCAATTGATCTGCTACGGCCTCAACAAAATAGCCGATGTCCACAAGGGTGTAACAGCACGACAGTTGAAGAGGTTCTTTCCTGACGTCCCAATTGAAGAGCTCACACGACCCAATGAGGTTAACCTTCTCATCAGCCACAGAGAGGGCAAACTGGCGCCACAGCGAATCAGAGCTGTGGGAGATCTTGTGCTCTGGGACGGGCCACTAGGAAAGACCGTTGGGGGCACCCATCCAGACCTGTTTGGAGATGTTGCCATGCTGCCCCACACATCTAACACCCATTTTGCCAGGTCAATGAGGGCTGCCACGACAAACTGTGAGTTCACAGCCAAGCAACAAAGGTTCGTCAATCAGTGCCAAGGCTCTAAACCCCAACGGCTCACACATTTGGATGGTGACCAGATACTCCAAAGGGATGGTCTTACCTCAACCAATGACCTCGCTCACCTGAAAGCCAATGTGGAGCATGTCCTTATTGCCAGAGAATCCCCACTCAAACCCAGGGTGGTGTTGAGGAAAAGTGGGAGGCAAGAGTCTCAGGAAGATTCAAACCACCATACCCGAGCCAAGCCAAGGATTATGGGCCTTCCCAATCAGAACCCCCCTCAAGATAAAGAAAGGCTTCAGACCCCAAATTCCCCGACAACGGAGGCTGCAAGGGGGATCGACTCTGCGGCCAAAGGAAGCACCGGTGAGCCACGGAAGGGGTTTGTGGCAAGAGGCAGGACTGTTGTGCAAGCACCAACTCGGAGCCCACTTCTGGAGCAGAGCCAGATACATGCTCAATGGAGGCCAGCATGGATTGTAATTCAGGGCCTTGATCATCTCCAGCGGCTCAGTGACCAGTCCAGACTCTTCAAGACCAATGCCTGGGGCTGGAAGGCCACAAGGAAGTTCCCTGGGCCAAGCTTAACCCTTGACAGGCTAAAGTGGGAGGTCATCCTGCTCTGTGTCCTTACGACACAAGAGGGCGCCAAATACCCCTGTTCTGTGACAGACTCCAGAAACCAAACAACAGTCCTTCGCAAAGATGTCCTGATGCCTTTTGAGGAACGAGAGGGCCGTGAAGGTGACCTCGGATTTGACTTTGGAGTAGCGACCTTCCCAGCCTAACGACTGCAAAGGTCGAGTGGGAGGTGTGAAGTCAAATTAACTTGAACTGTTTAATTTCACTTGGGTGAAAATTCAAGGGGAAAAAAGAGAAAAAAATGCTGTGTTTAGAAACGGGAGTGTCAGCTGATCAGAAAGTCAGCTGATCCCCAATCAGCCAGAACTCTCAACAGCTGGGCTCTGCGTCATCGCCTGCCACGGCACGCAAACAGGAGTTACAGGTGTTTTAATTAAGTCAGACGACACAGAATGTTTGGACTGCTGTGTGCTTCGGCACAGTACTTTGGAATTGTGTGTGCAAACAAGACGTCTGTAATGCTGGAGAGGCAGCCGGTGAGCATTTCATCTATCCATCTAGCCTTTATCCTATGTGTATGAAATTGGTAATGTTTGATGTTTAGCCTAGCGTCGTAGCATTTGTATTTGTCGTTGACGTAGCATCAGCTACTGCGTGTCTGTTTGGTTGGTGCTTAGTTGTAGTGATTTCAAGCTACTTTGCTTAGCAACTTAGCAAGGGAATTTGGGTTTTATATATTAAATGTGATGTGGACTGGAAGAACTTAGGCCTGGGCACAGATAGCTTTGTTGAATTCACCACTTTATCTGTGGTTAGAGGTTGCAGTATGTTTCATATATGGAGAAACCAGTTCAATATTGACTTTTATATACTTTGTCTATTTATAATATGCTTTGGATTATTCACTTGTATCTATTTATTGATCATGTATTTATTGATTGATTGTTATGTCAAACTAAAGCATGCTTTGCACAAAGCGTATTGCACAAAAGCTTATTTGCACAAACTATTGTATTTGCTTAACTGTCAATAATTGTTATGTTTTCTGTATTTTTATATCTTGAAGGTTTTTCACCTAAAGGCTAAATAACAAAGCAGCAATGTAAAGCCATTATCTACCATCGCTATTACTGCAACTTACTGAACACGACAAGATCTGTGAACTGGACTTTAATAAAAAAAAAGAGAAAAAAAAAGGCAAAAGAAGAAAGAAAACAGTTGTCTTGTCAAATCCTTAACTTTGAGTGGAACCCAGTTACCCTTAAACCTCCAGCTGATGTCTCAATCCTTTATTCAAGTTGGGGAAAAATTGCACAAACCAAACACAACTAAATTAAAACTAGGAAAACTTGACAGTAGTCTAGACGTGAAGTGATGAAGGCATGGATGACTTTCTCCAGGTCGTGATAGGACAGAAAAGGTTTGAGTTTGGCAATGATTCTTAACTGGTAGTAGCTGTTTTTGACGACGGAGCTGATTTGTTTGTCAAGGCGAAGCTCAGAGTCAAGGATGACACCCAGATTCCTAGCGTGGGACTTGACATATGGAGAGAGGTGATCTAAGCTATCAGTCAAGTGGGTTAAGGATTTCTGTTGGCCAAAAATGATAACTTCTGTTTTATCGCTGTTTAGCTGTAAGAAGTTATCTGACATCCAAGACTTGATGTCGTGTAGGCAGTTAATAAGTGGTTGAATGGAATCACCAGTTTTTAAAGGGAGGTACAACTGGGAGTCATCGGCATACAGGTGAAAGGAGATGTTATGCTTTCTGATGATATTACCTAGAGGTAGCATATACAGGCAGAACAGAATAGGGCCCAGTATGGACCCCTGGGGGACTCCATAGGAGACAGGGGCTGAGGAGGAAGAGAAGTTTTCTACAGAGACTGAAAAAGTCCTCTGGGTGATGTAAGAGGTGAACCAGTCTAATGCAGTAACAGTAATGCCCACACAGTGTTCAAGGCGGGACAATAGGATGCTGGGATCGACTGTGTCAAAAGCAGCACTTAGGTCCAATAAAATCAATATGGCATTTTCACCAGAATCTAAAGTGAGTAGGAGATCATTAGTCACTTTTAACAAAGCAGTTTCAGTGCTATGCAGAGGTCTAAAACCTGACTGAAAGGGTTCCAATAGCTCATATGAGCTAAGGAAGGGTAACAGCTGGGACAGAACAGCTTTTTCTAGCACCTTTGACATAAAAGATAACTTTGATATAGGACGGTAGTTTTTTAGACACCTGGCATCAAGATTATGTTTCTTAAGCATGGGCTGTACGACTGCATGCTTAAAACATGTTGGGACAAGGCCAGTGGAAAGGCAAGAGTTAATGATGACTTGGATGCTAGGGCCAACTGTATCAAAAGTGTCTTTGATTATGTGAGAGGGGACAACATCCTGGGGTGAGGATGTGGGCTCTGGACTCAGGATATGCTGAGGAGAGACAGATATGAAGGGAAACGGGAAAATAGAGGCAAGGAAAAGAGGCTATGTGTTTCACACAGCAATAGCAATTCTGATCACACAAATATGTCTTATCATCTATACTTTGTTTGTTCTGTTTTTTTTTTTCCCCTACCAGCATCAACTCAGGAAATCAGAAGTTTTTGAGCTCTGATCCCAACAGTTGAAGTTTAAAATAGTTTTTGATGCGTAGCCTAATTATAGCCAATTGCTTGATAATTTGTAATCTTTCATGTTGCATAACACACTGTCGATTTTGCTTTTTAAAAACACTAGTTCTACATTTTATCCGGTTAATTGATTAATCAATGAAAAATCGAATACAGATTACTCCATTCTAAAAATATAGCGAAATTACTGCAAGAGCTAATAGGCCAAAGCTCTAGGGCAATGCCAGGTTCAATATTTGTAAAACTGAAGTTCATAAAAAAATATGGAATATGTCTGGCCCTCGACCTGGACACAGTTTATTTATTTTGCTCCACTGCGTATTTGAATTTGACACTCCTGATTTAAGGTTTAATAGTTTATGTGCTGAGATCAATTAATAAATGAATGTATTTATTTGTTAGAGATTAATTTAAATATCTTTAAATATACCAATGGCTTACCTGCCCTACAGCTGCACATTCTTCTTTTGTAGATGTACAATAATCCTCCTGACATAGTCAGACTCAGAAGACATCCCAATACACCTGTTATTAGGGAGGGGTGTTATTTCATGAAAATGTTCAGATTCAGCTTTTGCCCAGATTTTCCAATGCTACCATGTCTTAGGAATACATTTATGTGAAAAAAATCAAAATCCACCCCGAAAACCCCCCCCCTACCCCAGAAATTACTTTTTCAACCCTCGGAATGCCTGTTTTTTGCTAATTTTCTGTGGTTCCACTTGTTTTATGAAGTACAAAGTAAAAATATGTTCATGCTGGATCATTTAATGGCATTCCATGGGGCATGCTGTGCTGGAATTGTATTTTGTGCTACAAAAGGTCAAATTTCAAGGTCATATTCAAGGTCAAAGGTCGTCAATATGGTCTGAAATGCCTATTTTCAGCCAATTTTCCAAGGTTGCTCGTGTTTTATGAAGTACAGAGTAGAGATATATTAATGATGGTATTTTATGAGCCCTACCATTCTGTGAGTGAACAGCAAAATGTGTAGTGTAAGTGCTATTAAAGGTCAAAGGTCACATAAATGGTTTAAATGGCTATTTTTGCGGTTTCAGTGTAGAAAGGTTAATTAGTTTGTCTACTTACTGTATGTGGTAGGCCATGTCATGCGAATATTTTCAAGGTCAAGGTTACTACTTGTAAAATTATCTTTTTACACCACTTGAACTGATCATGGACTTTAAGTTGGTACTTCAAAGTGTCATTATGGCCACAGGGATTAAAGATTTATCTGAAAGTATAGGTAGGCTAGTCTGATTCAGCAAATTTCTGGGTAAGACAATTCACAGAGTTTGGGATCTGAACTATGAAATATAAATTAGCCTATGCCAGATTTGATTTGTCCTACATTGATGGATATTACAGAGACACTTAGAAGGACTTTGACATTTATTTGCTACTAGGCCTACATTTTAGCTATTGTATGCTTCATGCGGGAGCGTGTCTATGTTCCCACAGCTCTATATATTTTTTCTTTCTTTCTTCAAAGTCAGGTACTATAGACCCACATTTCTACCCCTGCCTGGTAGACCCCCTATGTAAGTTCAAGCAAGATTCAATCTTTGGTATTATTTGCTCTCAATAGTGCCTTCCAGGTAGTGGGATTTAGTTTTGCATCCACATTCCACAACGATCTTATATTCATCCACCTCAGTGATCATTTTTGAAATCGTCCTCAGCAATCATTTTTGGAATCAGTTTCAGAATTCTCCATTCTAATGTGAACGGATGGGCTAACTGGATAAATATTACCTGTGTTGGTGTAAATATGCCCGGAACATATTGCTGTGGGAAAATAGGGTCTAGGTTTTTTTTTAATCATTGTAATGTGAGCGCATGGGGCAGTGGGAACATAGGGTCCAATTTCCCAAATTTCCTAAGAAATGTGGGAGCATAGGGTTGTGGGAGCATAGGGCAGTGGAAACATAGAGCTGTGGGAACATAGAGCTGACCCCCTGCAGGCTCATTTTGCTGAATAAATGTTTGAGAAACTTACATATTTGACTTATTGTCAGATTTCCCTAGGATTTGAACTAAGCTAGTTGTAAGTTGAAATGAATACTGTAGCTATATTTGGAATAACATAGTTAATTTTCACCAAATTCATTGATGGAGATATATGCAAATATCTGTCTTCACAATTATAGGCAGTCAATGTATTGCTCTCTAATGGTGTATACATTGCAGAACAACCAGTGGTCTTTTAGAGCAGAGGCAAGAATCTTGGCCGCCATAGACCTAGATCGCTGCACCTTTCCTGCTCTTGCCGGGCGAAGAAGGTATATCATCGATTCAATGATGTCCTTCTTCCTTGGCAAGACACCATTTGGAAGATCAGAAGCCTCCAAATAGGAAACACCTTCCAATTCTTTTTTGGTCCTTGACCGCGTTCCATAAACACCAGATGCCATTGTTAAGCTATTGTCTTTACTGCACATGTGAAACTTCAGTTATGATGGAAGAGGGTTTTGTCAATGAATAATAAACCCCATCACATCACAGTTTTCCAAAAGCAAAGTATCAATATGAAGATCTGATTTAAAATCATTGCCATTCACAAACATCTTTGCCAATTTAACGACAAAACTTCATCTCCGGTGATTTTTTTTGCAGAATCTGGCGACTTTTAAAAACTCGTCTTTTAAGTGACATAACCTCATCTAGTGACTTTGGTCGCTCTGGTCCCTTTCATTTTGTACACCACAGTATTATAACACAATAACAACATTTATTATTTGAAAAAGTGTGAGAATATTGTGTTATATTATTATATAATTTTTTCTTTTTAATTTGGAATTCGTCACGTTTGTGACCTTTGATTTTACAAAATATGACCTTGATGTTTGACCTTTTATAGCACAAAAAACATCCTACTATACACCATAACACAGAAAACCATTGAATGACCCCATCATGAACATAATTCATGCATTGTGCTAAAACAACCATTTAAAGATGGCGAAAAACACATTTTCCCTTTCGAAATCAATATTTTGTGACCTTTTGACCTTTAATATGACCTTGACATTGTAGTTATATAGTTCAAAGTACTACAATGATATAACATGACACATGTAAGATCATTAAAAGGACCATATTGAACATATTCATATGTAGTGCTGGGACAACAGGGGGAAAACTGTCATAATAGGCGAAAAATGCCCATTTTTTAGGTGGAAAAAGTAATTTTTGGGGTAGGGGGGGGTTTTTGGAAGATATTTTCAAAAAAATTACACAGGAGTGTTGGAAACACATAGCAGCATCAGAAAATCAGGGCAATTGTGGTATTTGGTATTTACACCCCTCCCTACT
>JAODXP020002047.1:10000-22500 GCA_027497455.2 Sardinella longiceps | reverse complement strand
TACACACTCACACACACACACTCACACACACACGCACACATACACACTCACACACACACACTCACTCACACACACAAACACCTCTCTTTTCACCAACCCAGCATCTAGGCCTATACCTCTTTTCATATGTGTTGAGTTTAGACTTTTTGCTCTGCTGCACACACACACACACACACACACACACACACACACACACACACACACACACACACACACACACACACGCAAATACCAGATATTCTGACCAACAAGGGCAAGGGATTTCTGATGTAAAAAGACAGTAGGACTATGCGCGTGCACACACACACACACACACACACACACACACACACTCAGACAGTAGGACTATGCAGGATTAAAATGTAGATGTGAAATCTGTTCCATTAAGCAGGGAGTTTGAGGACAAGATCACAGGAGACTTTCAATAAAGGCCTGAGGGACACACACACACACACACACACACACACACACACCATCACTGAAGAAATCAAGATCACAGGAGAGTTTCATTAAAGGCCGGGAGGCTCCTTTTCTCCTTAAGAAGACAGTAAGGAGGACACACACACACACACACACACACACACACACACACACACACACACACACGTCACAGCAAGGAGAAACCATACTGGCCTATTAAATCACACACACACACACACAGTCACAGCAAGGAGGAACCATACTGGCCTATTAAACACACACACACACACACACACACACACACACACACACACACGTCACAGCAAGGGGGAAATATACTGGCCTATTAAATAATCTCACACTAAGCATTTCTACATGCTGACATCCCTTAGAAGAGAAATTATCTGGGGAATGGCTTTCCACAAGCCCTTTTCTAATGCACACACACACACACACACACACACACACACACACACACACACACACACACACACACACACACACACACACAAACTTGTTTCTCACTCCAGTTTCACCGCTGAGGGATGTGTTTGGGATGGGGGGTGTTTGGGATGGAGGGGATGTGTTCTCTCCCTTGAGCTTTGCTCAACACATCAACATACCACAGCTCCCAACATACTGCATCAGCAACGTCAACATCAACATCTCATCAACATCTCACCACTCACAGTATCTCATCAAGATCTCACAACAACACCTACTGTAAAAACTCATCAACATCTCACAACCCACAATATCTCATCAACATCTCACTTTAACTCCTAATGCATCATGAATGCATTATCTCACCACAGAGATAAGATAACTTTGTTCCTCCAGTGGGACACAGTGATACCCAAATGGCGGCCCATGGGCCAGATCAGGCGTGCGTTCAAATTCACCTAACATACGTGAACGTTCACTGCAAACATGTTCGTATTTAACAGTGGAATTTGAACGATTTTGTGTAATGTTCTAAAATGTTTGTAAACGAAAATGGCAAACTGAGTAGAAATCGCAGGAGGCTATTAATGTGAGACAAAGTTGCTGTGAGGCATGCTGATGAAATACAATGCTTTACTGGATGTATTTCCAATCGGGGAGCACAAATTTTCTATCCTGCATACAGGACTGTTAACGGCGCACTACCTCCTCAGACCGTTCGCCTTCGTTCGCTAACGTTAGCCAAAAAATTGCCGTTAGCCAAAAACTGTTCGCCTATGTTAGCGAAGTTTTGCTCTTGAAGAAAAAAACTGGGGACCACTGTTGTAGGAAATCCAAGCGTACTGTAGCATTCACTACAAGGTACACATAAATATGATCAAATGATCAAATAAGGTTGCCAAGTACCAGACAAGTACTTAGCCAGTAAAACAAGGATCCTGTCACAGAGAAATGTCTCTGCACATCCCTGGCCAGCATCTCAGACACAGGAGTCTGTGTGTGTATGTGTGTGTGTGTGTGTGTGTGTGTGTGTGTGTGTGTGTGTGTGTGTGTGTGTGTGTGTGTGTGTGACTGTCTGAAAGGGCTCCCTGCCTGTGGAGTGTGTGTGGTGAGTAGGGGGTGATGGTCATTGTCTATAATACACACACACACACACACACACACACACACATTGTCTATAATACACAGCATTATGCTTAGTGTTCTTTCTGCTTCTCATCTGGTACTCAAGTTGCAATAACGTCTGTGTGTGTGTGTGTGTGTGTGTGTATGTGTGTGTGTGTGTGTGTGTGTGACTGTCTGAAAGGGCTCCCTGCCTGTGGAGTGTGTGTGGTGAGTAGGGGGTGATGGTCATTGTCTATAATACACAGCATTATGCTTAGTGTTCTTTCTGCTTCTCATCTGGTACTCAAGTTGCAATAACGTCTGTGTGTGTGTGTGTGTGTGTGTGTGTGTGTGTGTGTGCCCCGCGCCAACAACAGACCCAGCTTCCCTCACCAGACTGTCCAGATGTCCCTTTAAAACCCATTACTGTTACTCTAAATGGCCTGAGATGGTTTCACTGATGTTACAAAGACACAACTATGAGACATGCAACAATACATAAAATAGTTCTGGTAAGAAAAAAGGCCTTTTCTTCTTGCTGAATGGTTGACAGATAACCTACGTGTGTGTGTGTGTGTGTGTGTGTGTGTGTGTGTGTGTGTGTGTGTGTGTGTGTGTGTGTGTGTGTACGGGCAACTCAAATAGAATGGAGTGATCTGGAGTGTGATGGTTTGTGAGACTTGAACATCAAGGGGTGGAAACTGAACCTCACTCACGTTAGATGCAGTGCACACACACACATATACACACACACTCTTGGGCGCAAGCATCTGATGTCACGTCCATTGGACCAAATCGGAATTGAGAGACTAACCAGGACACCGTACAAATCGCCGGGCAGGATATTTACGTAGCTCATCTCTTGCAAACTTACAAAACACAATTAACAGTTATATTATTATATATGAAAGGGACATCTATATTATGTGATCCAAATCCATTATTGTGGCAATTATGTAGCAGATACTGGCGTCTATGTCTGTTTAGAACAGCTGAGAAACTAGAAATCGCTTTGCATCACGGGATGCAACAGGTAGGTTTTCGATGTATTTGGTTGAAGTGATGAAGTGAAGATGACTGACAATTGGTTTGTCCAATTATATGCAAGATATTTTAATGTTGTCCAGTCTTCTGAAATAAATCTCTTACAGAGCAAATTCAGATGGAGTAGCTAAGAATCATCTGCCGTGTGTGAGGTTAGTGCAAACTATAGATGAATCCGAGGAAACTACCGGAAGTAAGCAGGCGCCATTGTTGAGCTACCCAGATCGCCAATCTGTCCATAAGAATAACGTGATAGCACACCATAAAATGCCATGATTTACGAGATTCATTACTACCTGTACAATGTCCATGGTCTTTGCTGTTAATTGTCATTGACTGTGCATTATCAAAATGTTTTGTTTACAGTCCAACAATGGCTTTGCCACAAGATGGCAGCCTACACAGAACGCTTGTCGGATTCGTCTAGTCATAGTAAAACTGTGTTCTGTAAAACTATAGTTCAAAAAGCAGAGGAAAACAGTACAGTTAAAATAATAATAATAATATTGTGGTAATGTTAGGTAAGGTAATAAGCACAGGAAAACAGTACAGTTAAAATAATAATAATATTGTGGTAATGTTAGGTAAGGTAATAAGCACAGGAAAACAGTACAGTTAAAATAATAATATTATGGTAAATTGGGGTTTCTGACATCATGCTGAGCAGACAGCGTCTATGGGACGAGGCACAGCCTAGGCCTCCCACAGCTGGCCTCAGGTGAGCAGATTAGAGATTATCTGTAATCCAGGCTCCTTCTGAGCATATTCTAGAGATTATTTGTCAGATTATCGGTAATGCAGGTTCCTTCTGAGCATATTCTAGAGTAGGGGTTCTCAACGTTATGATAGGTGAGGGCCAATTTAGAGACCCAACGTTGAATTTAGATGAGATATTGTGAGTTGTTAGGTGTTGTTGATGAGATATTGTGAGTTGTTAGGTGTTGTTGATGAGATATTGTGAGTTGTTAGGTGTTGTTGATGAGATATTGTGAGTTGTTTTGAGATGTTGATGAGTTGCAATCAGTTTCACAAACATTATGAGATGTTATTGCAGGCCGCCAGAAATGTTCTCACGGGCCACCATTGCCCCCAGTCCGCACTTTGAGAAACCATGTTCCAGAGATTATCTGTGAGATTATCTGTAAAGCAGATTCCTTCTGAGCATATTCTGGATTATCTGGGTCAGAAGGAACACACACCATTCATGTACTCAAAAATAGAATTCACTAATGGGGCACTATGTTAACATACAACCCTCACTGAAAATACTCACTGAAAATAGTCCACTATGAGTGTGTGTGTGTGTGTGTGGGGGGGGGGGGGGGTGATAAAACAAATGTCTGATTTCCTCCAGAGTTTGGACTATGTTTTTCTTAGAGTCACACTTTCACCATGTGTGTGTGTGTGTGTGTGCATGTTCACCATGTTCATCCAATGCATCTGTAATGATTGAGCACCTCAGTCCTCAAGCATTAAAGGCGACTGGCACACGTATCTCTTTTAATGTCTGATCAGGTTACACACGTATCTCTTTTAATGTCTGATCAGGTTACACACGTATCTCTTTTTCTGCCTGATCATCACAGTGACATCACAGTGATATTGCCGTTCTCTATGGACAATAAACAGCATAGGTTGCTGTGAACACTTTGTACGAATCAGCATCCCCTCAGCTATGTGAATAAATTAGTCAGATTGATAGGTGACTATACTGAACTATTACATCATTCTGGTCAGACCCAGAGGACAGAGGTGTAGCCATGACAATGAAACATGGACCGGCTCGATTGATTCATTCAGGAGTGTAGGATAATAAAGACTTAGCTGATATTTATCTTTGTTTTGTGTTAACAGAGCTGTGAGTTAGGCCTACATGTACACAGTCATGACATTACAATGCATCAGATATGATCTTTCATCTCAAATCCACTGTGTTACACAGTCCTGTATGTTACAAAAAGATGCTAAATCGACAAAGCTGCTAGGCTACTTTACATTCTGGTTTAGGCCTACATAACAGACATAAACCTACATTACAATAACACAAACAAGTAGCCTATGGTTCAGTTTAATGTTGTCCTGTTTAGCCTGTTAACACAACAGCAACAATGGTGAGGCTGCAACAAATATGTGATGAAGCTACGAAAATAAACACGCCGCACCCCCCATTAAGTTTTATACTGCCAGCAATTGCCGTCTAGCCTTGGCTACTGGAAACCTGAAAGGCTGATCGGGCCCTTCTGGCTTTCCGTAGAGACCGCAGTGCGGCCCGGGCCACGCCCACCAGCCGGATGAGAGAGACGGCAGATAGATAGCCTACCCAGAGATGCTGCTGCTGCTGCTGCTGCGTTACAGGAATAATGGAGCTCAAATGCAGCCCAGTAGCCTAGGCTACTCTTGTGTGCTGCCACTGCTGTTTTCACACTTTTTATATTTCCCCTCTTCGTGCCGGCTACGTTATGGGCCAGGATAGTCTTTCGAAAAGGCTTTGTAGGCCTAAAGATCGTCACCAAAATAAGTTTATATTTGTTTTATCATTAAACCAACACTCAAACGGAGGCGTACTTCCACAGCAATATTAACTCTTTTAGATAAGGAACTAAATCAATCAATGGAGGACAATATCAAAGTCGTCGTTTTATTGCTAATTACAGCGTCTGTGTAAGTCAGACAAAGGAGAGTGCACTGCACGACAAACGCAGCAAGGCAAAAGGCAGCAAGGTGTTGCATTCTGCGCTGGCGCAGAGTCAAAGGCGTCCTAGCTAGCTGTCTTCTTGACTCATAGCGCTAATTAAGATGCTGAATCATTCTCTGCTACAAAACAAAAACTCAGTCAGTCAGTCAGCCATGGGAGTGGCCGCCCGGTCAACAAGTACACCGCTGCATCGGTAATCAATCAATTACAGTTATGAGCTATGGCGCGTTTCCCGTATTAGCTACGTAACCAGCAGCAGGCAAGCAGGCAGGTCAGTCATCCAGGGAGGGGTAGGCTATCTATCTATCTATCGCGTATGGCTTTTGGCCATTTCGTTTGATTTCCGCCGGATTACCCGCAGCTCCGGAGTAATCAAACGGGGAGGGGCTGCGTGCGATGCGCTGCTCTTTCCATCACTTCTATTCGCGCTAGAAAACAATGAGACGATGCCTGGCCTACATCCAATCCAACCGGGAGTCTCCGGTGGCACAGACATACCGAAGCTTCTCAAACATGTTGCTGACACACATCCGTAATGCCGTGATAGGCCTATCATGAATAGCCCACAGAAACATTTTACCCCAGCAATGCAACACAAATCCCACAAAATCTAAAAGTAGTCTATGCAGTCTGAGAACACCTGACACTCCGCGGGGAATTAGCCTACGCATAGATGATGTAAGTTACGCCCAAGCAAGGTAACGAACAGTAGTGCTCCTCTGCCCTGCGGGCAAACAAAAGCACCGGTTTACCTTTTAGCCCCCTAACCGATCACACACACACACACACACACACACACACACACACACACACACACACTCATCCTCACTCGTACCTTTCTCAATGTCCGCAATGGCACATCGCAGATGCTCCTCGCTGACGATCTCCCCGACCACCGCGAGCAGGTAGAATCTGCTGTCATCGAAGCGGTAGGACAGGTTGGAGTGGGACGGAGAAGACATGTTCCCGGTGCTGCCGCATAAAGGCTCGCGAAGGTCTGCAGATGATTCCACAAGCGTCGCCATCCTCCTGACTGAGGCGCACGCACTCTCTCTCTCTCACTCACGCGCACACCACCACACACACGCGCTCACTTGCTCTCCGCCTGTACGGTACCGCTCGAGAACGGATGCCGTCAAACGTAGGCTACAGTAAGAGCTTCAGAAGGAGTGGCTCGCGCTTTTATACCAGGCACCGCGTGCCACCGAGCTCAGCGACAGACAGAGACGCACGGGACGGGAAGCCGGTGACGGTGTCCGTTCACTCATTCGTTAGGTCCTGGCGCTTGCTCGATTGATGCCAGTCGCAGCAAACCACATCCCCGCATCCCCGCGTAATGTAAACAGCAGCGCGCGCAGGCACCAATCAGACGTGACTCAAGACTCTAAATTCTACAGGGTCAAGGAGCCTAAATGGCACTGTGTCATAAAATCATTTTATGAAATGATTTAACACTGAAAAAAAAGAAATAAAATAACAGCAGAGCTTATTTGTGTTTTTAAAACGGAACACCTCTTACTGTTCAAGAATGTAAGACTGCAACTTGTGTAAGTGAATCCTAGGTTGTATTCAATACTAACCTCATGGGGAGCTAAAATAACTAAGTTGGACACATTGCATGGACATGAGAAGAAGAGCCCAATATCCCTCTAGAAAATGCATGAGGAGCCCAAAGCTCTGTGGCACTGCATGCCCACAGCTCTGAGAGAATCAGCCTCTCTGTGGATGTGTGTCCCAGTCTGAAGGAATGAAAGTGTGCCCTACTGACTGGCACAGACCGTGCGTATATACTATGGGCACAGACCATGTGTGTGTGTGTTAACTGTGGGCACAGAGTGTGTGTTTTATCTATGGGCACAGAGCGTGTGTGTTATCTATTCTATGGGCAGAGAGTGTGTGTGTTATCTATTCTATGGGCAGAGAGTGTGTGTGTTATCTATTCTATGGGCAGAGAGCGTGTGTGTTATCTATTCTATGGGCAGAGAGTGTGTGTGTTATCTATTCTGTGGGCAGAGAGTGTGTGTGTTATCTATTCTGTGGGCAGAGAGTGTGTGTGTTATCTATTCTATGGGCACAGAGCGTGTGTGTTATCTATTCTATGGGCACAGAGCGTGTGTGTTATCTATTCTATGGGCAGAGAGTGTGTGTGTTATCTATTCTGTGGGCAGAGAGTGTGTGTGTTATATATGGGCAGAGAGTGTGTGTGTTATCTATTCTGTGGGCAGAGAGTGTGTGTGTTATCTATTCTGTGGGCAGAGAGTGTGTGTGTTATCTATTCTGTGGGCAGAGAGTGTGTGTGTTATCTATTCTATGGGCAGAGAGTGTGTGTGTTATCTATTCTATGGGCAGAGAGTGTGTGTGTTATCTATTCTATGGGCACAGAGCGTGTGTGTTATCTATTCTATGGGCAGAGAGTGTGTGTGTTATCTATTCTATGGGCAGAGAGCGTGTGTGTTATCTATTCTATGGGCAGAGAGTGTGTGTGTTATCTATTCTGTGGGCAGAGAGTGTGTGTGTTATATATGGGCAGAGAGTGTGTGTGTTATCTATTCTGTGGGCAGAGAGTGTGTGTGTTATCTATTCTATGGGCACAGAGCGTGTGTGTTATATATTCTGTGGGCAGAGAGTGTGTGTGTTATCTATTCTGTGGGCAGAGAGTGTGTGTGTTATATATGGGCAGAGAGTGTGTGTGTTATCTATTCTGTGGGCAGAGAGTGTGTGTGTTATCTATTCTGTGGGCAGAGAGCACTATACGAGATACAAGGCTGGGAGTAGAATTATTCAATAATGTTGCCATGGATATTATATAGAATCTACCATATGTATTATATCTATGGTGGGCACCACCAGGAGTGTTAGCAAAACTCAGGACTTCACTAGAAGTGATCCAGTACTCACTAGAAGGGACTCAGTAATCACAAGAAGGGATTCAGTAATCACTAGAAGGGATTCAGTAATCACTAGAAGGGACTCAGTAATCACAAGAAGGGATTCAGTAATCACTAGAAGGGACTCAGTAATCACAAGAAGGGATTCAGTAATCACTAGAAGGGACTCAGTAATCACTAGAAGGGATTCAGTAATCACTAGAGGGGATTCAGTAATCACTAGAGGGGATTCAGTAATCACTAGAGGGGATTCAGTACTTCTCACTGATTATCACGGGAACAGATGTGAATAATGCACTAAAGCAGATGGGGGGGGGGGGGTGAGGGGATTCCCCCAATATAAGGGTGGGGTGTGTGTGTGTGTGTGGGGGGGGGTGTTGGGCTCTCAGGTGGAGAAGAATTCAGAATTTATCCACTCAGGCCCAACTGATATTGAGCAGCTACAGTAGGTGGTGTTTTAAAACATTAGGTCCAGGAGGTGACTAAATATGCCATGTCACCTTCACTGCTTTTTTAGCCTGAAACTCAGACCCACCAAAAGTGAGTCTCATGGAACACAACACACACACAGGACGGTTCTGCGTTCCTTAGAATCACTCCTATTGTCTCACATTTATGCTTTTGCTATCCAATATCCAATCACCATAGATCTGCCATGTGACAATATCATGTTCTCTAATGCCATGTTCTCTAAAGCCATGTTCTAATGCCATGTTCTCATACTATGTTCTAATTCCATGTTCTAATGCCATGTTCTAATTCCATGTTCTAATGCCATGTTCTCATACTATGTTCTAACTCTATGTTCTAATGCCATGTTCTAATGCCATGTTCTAATGCCATGTTATCATACTATGTTCTAATGCCATGTTCTAACTCCATGTTCTAATGCCCTGCTCAGACTGAGTGGCGGGCGGCTGGTCCCTACATTAGTGAGTGGTGGGTTGGTTGCCATGGCGTTGGGCTGGAGCTGCTGTAGCGCCATCTGCCCCCCACTGCTGCGAAGGAAGGCCATTAGATTAGCCTGATGCAGTCACCATGGCAACACACACACACACACACACACACACACACACACACACACACACACACACACACACACACACACACACACACACACTCATATTGCAGGACAATAGACAGGCTAGGGGGTATGTATCTGTGTGTGTGTGTGTGTGTGTGTGTGTGTGTGTGTGTGTGTGTGTGTGTGCTTGACTGTGGTATGGTAAGTAACACAGAGAAGGAAAAAAAGTCCTCAAGGGAGTTACAAGTCCCAGATCATCATATATGGAGCATAGCAATAAATAAATATAAATGGTCCATAAGATTTAAAACAGAAAAACAAAAAAGCGAGGGCACCCTGTTGGGTGCTTCTCACATGTATTTGCACCCTCCCCAATCCACATAATGTGAAGAGTGCACATGCTGCTACAATGACCTTCACCACTTCACTACCTGTACATCTACACCAGAGTTTTGTACTTCAGTCGGCTCCTCTCACTATCCTCCCTTTGCTGATCACTGCAATGTCCCGCATGGCATCTTCACTCAAGGCTCCATTGTCACCTTTAGGATTGCTTATCCCACTGCAATGTCCCGCATGGCATCTT
This sequence comes from Sardinella longiceps, assembly GCA_027497455.2. NCBI lineage: Eukaryota > Metazoa > Chordata > Actinopteri > Clupeiformes > Clupeidae > Sardinella > Sardinella longiceps. Next base: position 12,295 of record JAODXP020002047.1, on the reverse strand, counting down.
CACTCAAGGCTCCATTGTCACCTTTAGGATTGCTTATCCCACTGCAATGTCCCGCATGGCATCTTCACTCAAGGCTCCTTTGTCACCTTTAGGATTGCTTATCCCACTGCAATGTCCCGCATGGCATCTTCACTCAAGGCTCCTTTGTCACCTTTAGCATTGCTTATCCCACTGCAATGTCCCGCATGGCATCTTCACTCAAGGCTCCATTGTCACCTTTAGGATTGCTTATCCCACTGCAATGTCCCGCATGGCATCTTCACCCAAGGCTCCTTTGTCACCTTTAGGATTGCTTATCCCACTGCAATGTCCCGCATGGCATCTTCACCCAAGGCTCCTTTGTCACCTTTAGGATTGCTTATCCCACTGCAATGTCCCGCATGGCATCTTCACCCAAGGCTCCATTGTCACCTTTAGGATTGCTTATCCCACTGCAATGTCCCGCATGGCATCTTCACCCAAGGCTCCATTGTCACCTTTAGGATTGCTTATCCCACTGCAATGTCCCGCATGGCATCTTCACCCAAGGCTCCATTGTCACCTTTAGGATTGCTTATCCCACTGCAATGTCCCGCATGGCATCTTCACCCAAGGCTCCATTGTCACCTTTAGGATTGCTTATCCCACTGCAATGTCCCGCATGGCATCTTCACCCAAGGCTCCATTGTCACCTTTAGGATTGCTTATCCCACTGCAATGTCCCGCATGGCATCTTCACCCAAGGCTCCATTGTCACCTTTAGGATTGCTTATCCCACTGCAATGTCCCGCATGGCATCTTCACCCAAGGCTCCATTGTCACCTTTAGGATTGGCAATGAAAGAGAAGCTGTTGCTCATCCCACTGCACTATCCCGTAATAATTGGTAGTCTCCCAAATTTTGTCTCCAACTACTGAAGAATGGTGATACCCTGATTTACACACACACACACACACACAGACACACACACAGACACACTACTGAAGAATGGTGATACCCTAAGCATACGGGCATCATGTATAGTCAAACATTTCCATAATAAATTTATGTGCTGATCCTTGACTAACATCAGACTGTCTTCCCCAGAGTGTCTGCTCTACTCCTCTTCCTGCCTAGTCTGGCACGCCCTCCCAGTGATGTGTGTGTGTGTGTGTGTGTGTGTGTGTAGCCTGGCATGCCCTCCCAGTGATGTAACACCTTTGGCGTTGCTGTCGCTGGTCTGGCCAGCTGCTGATCGGGCAGGACTTCTGAATCCCCCTAGAAGGGGGAACTGCCCCCCTTTGGTCGAGAACCAATCAACTTTGAGCAGCTCCAACTGCGCTCAGTCCTGTTCAAGCAATTCCCTTCGCGTCACATACATCAAAGGAAAGAGTGGTGTGATTGGTTTTGCTTCGGCACAGCATTTTCTAACATCGACCAGTAGCAAACCGAGGCATTTGAGGGTGGCGGGTCAACCATGCGCTTTGAGAAACTTTGTTATATGGGCTCTTGGTCAGACTAAAGTCTCGTAGAGCTTTGAAAGTCGATGGCAATCAGGCTAACTCCTCCCTCCAATCAGGCTACCTCCTCCCTGCCTGCCAGTCAGTGGGCGGGGCTGGGAGTCAGGAGTGCTTAGATTATATGATATTATATTACATTATTATATGACTGCTGAGGGGGACCAGCAACGGGACACTCAGGACAATATTATCATGAAGGCTACATGATGAATCATCATTTTCTTTCTCTTCCGCTCCATCCCTCTTCCTCTCTTTCTCTCTTTCTCTCTCTCTCTCTCTCTTTCTCTCTCCCTCTCTTTCCCTGCACTACTTTCTCTCTCTCTCTCTCTCTCTCTCTCTCTCTCTCTCTCTCTCTCTCTCTCTCCTCTCTTTCTCTCTCTCTCTCTCTCTCTTTCTCAGCACTGCTGTGTCTCTCTCTCTTCTCTCTCTCTCTCTCTCTCTCTCTCTCTCTCTCTCTCTCTCTCTCTCTCTCTCTTTCTCTCTCTCTGTCTCTCTCTTTCTCAGCACTGCTGTGTGTTCTCTAATGGAAATGAAAATGGGGGTCAATCTAATTAACCAGAGAACTTTGCTGGCTTTCCTGTAATTATTCAGAACCAAACCGTCCTAATGGCCTCCGTGGAGCTGCTGCCAATAAGCCACCATCACGCCACCTATAGACAACCAACCTATCATAGCGCCACCTACTGCCAAACCACCATCACGCCACCTATAGACAACCAACCTATCATAGCGCCACCTACTGCCAATAAGCCACCATCACGCCACCTATAGACAACCAACCTATCATAGCGCCACCTACTGCCAATAAGCCACCGTC